>JZKD02S0757659.1:244769-262414 GCA_000966675.3 Picea glauca | reverse complement strand
AGGATATTGCAATTCACTTCTTGATATGGGACCGAGGGGGTGGAGTCTATGATCATTCATCCTTGGATGGGTTCTACTATGTGTCCTATCGGTGGACATGGGATCATGGTATTATACTTGCATGGATTTGGTTATTACTTGAGTACAAGCAATTTTCTAGCAAGGAGGATTGTAATGTCCCCACTTTGGGACATCGGGGTATTACATAGTGTTATGATGACTAGCGTAGCCAATTGGAGATTATAGCGAGTACATGAGATATTGAGGGATATTTTGGTGTCCAACTTGCATCGCTCATCCTATTTCATCATTATGATCCATTCTTCACAGGCTGGCGTTGGTTCTGTTGCATTCCGACGATTTCCATGATTTTGAGTATTTTGAGCTATAGGTTAACTAAATTCACTGAAGGGGTCATTTTGGGCACAATACTTGGAGGAACCTCTCAGTGTAAGAGCTCATTGGAATCGGGAGGAACAACACTACAGGATAGAATGATGAGAAGTGACTTTCAGTGGTTAGGGAAGCCACAAGGAGAGATAAGGCAATTTTTAGAGGTAAAAAGGTTAATTAATTAATGAAAGTGATTTAATTAATTAATTAAATATTAATAAAGTAAAAGTCACTTTGGAGGGACAAGGTGAGTAGTAAGTATAAAGAAGAGGCAAGGGCCTCTATTCTCTCATTGATTCATGTATGTTTATCATTTTGATATTTGGCTTCTAGTTAGAGAGCCCATACCTTGGGGTTTTTGAGGGTTTTGGCTTAAAAAACCCTAGAGGACGATTCGGTGGTGAAATATTCCACCTAGATTGTCCCAAGCTTGGTCTAGGGGATGCAATACTCCCCCACACCATTCTAGTTCAAATCTATGCAGTGCAGGAGGGTTCTACACCAGCCACAAGAAAAGGAAGAGAAGAAGGGCACACCATTGGGTATTTCCAGCAAAGGGGGGCACACCATCCATTGAGGGAAGTTCATTGCAGGTGATTGGCAGGGCTTTGGGGATTTTAGCACCTGGTTTTTCATTACAGGGTCTTGTACATTATATCTAGTCCATTCAAGAGGAGTATTATGTGCCATTTGATTTATTAGATGCATGGGACGAATTGGAGGAGAGGAGAAAACTTGAGAAAATGGTTTCAGTCATTTGCTAGCCCAGATCTTCACTATTTCACTTGGGAATTCACTAGTGAGGTAACCAGGCCCTCATCTATCATTCTAGTGGTTTTGTGGAGCATTTGGAGGCATGTAGGAGGGAGGCCGAATTATCTAGGGTTTCAGGCATCCAGGGGGCACACCATTCCTTGGAGGAGAGTAAGATCCATGATTTTTGAGAGGGATCTTGGAGATTTGAGAACCTAGGTTTTTCTTACATGTACCCGATCTACTATTTGGCATATTTACCAAAGGGTTTGGACATCTTTGGAAGCAGGTCCGAATTGCTGAGGCTATTCAGTGTTCTAACAGGGCATGGCATCATTCAGGTTAGGGGTTTGGCACTTCATATGACCCATATCTATTCTTGCATTGGTCTTCTTTGAGTATTCTGACTTCGAAGTCTTGTGGTCTTCTATTGGAGCATTTTGTAGCAGTTTCTATTATGTTTATTGGAGCCATCTTTTAAGCATTCCAGATCAGCCTCACTCTTGTATCAGGTTCTTTCTCATTATATTAATAAAGGTTCAATCTTGCTATTGGTTCCATATTTGGTGTATCTTGTACTTTCATTGATTGTATCTCCAGATCTATGTGTGATTATTGAACATAAACCCTAAGGCCAAAATCAAGAGGTCAACCTACAAGTAAACACATACAAACAAGTAAATCAACAAAGTGTTTGACGAAATGCCACACTTAGTAAAAGTTTAAAATTCATCCAAACCGTGATATTCCTGGCATCCTGGCTTGGGAACATTACAACTTGGAATGAAACAAGGTAGGTCTGAGGTTTGCAATGCATCCCATAAGCAAGGTGATAACAATTCCTTCATAAAAATAATTTCCTGGAAAACTTCCAAGGTGACAACATTTACAACACACAGGTCATCATAACTTATCAAATGGAGAGAACTACAATTATTTCAAGGTATGGGTCTGGCTAGGGTAATATATGAAACCTTCATTACCCTTTTCTTTTATAAAGAAAGAGAACACTTTAAAAATTAATCATAGAATCTGAGCGGAAACAAACTTATTTACTATAAAACTCTTTTCCAACAATATAATTGCCAACATTTGTTCCAAACATAACCAAACCATGTAATCTAACAAAAGTAGAACATCGAATGATATTGCGGGTTCAAATCAATTTTCCACCAACAAGAAAGCAAATACGATCAAAATGCATTTTGCACAGCCAAAATGCAAACAATCCACAATAGACTTTGTATCAACAACATAAATACCATCTTTGGGCACAACACAATTTTATACCCTAACCCAAACACATAGTCGAGATATATTTATGGTTTGAGTTGCTCAAATGCTTAAAGGAAAACCCAAGTCAAAATGTGATTTTGCACAACCCGAGTGTTTGAAAAGAAAGTGTTTGAAAAGAAATGTTGTAAACTTTGGAGAACAAACACATTTTCCATGCAGAATCCTAGAGCCAACAAAATGATGTTAATTCGAGAAGAGCTTAAATTTGATGAATGAAAAGATAAAAGATTCATACATGTAAGAGTAATGTTAAGGAAACCACAAAACACAACTCCTTTTCCCCAAGGGCCAAAAATGATAAGGTTTCTATTTACCAGAGCACCCACATCAAATACTAAAAACATATTAAAGGTGGCGTCCTCAAGATAGGGTAAGAACGACGTCTACTTGTGTTGAGTCTACTATAACAATGGAAACAAGAGTAAGCTAAGCTGGTTACTTCTATTATGTGAATAGTGTAAGCAATTGAGTTATAACTGGCATCATTTATAAAACAGGGTATCATTAGGTGGTAAGTTAAACAAATAGAAACCAGCACAGTGAAATGCGTTTAGCTTCTATCAACCCTTCACACACATATAAATTATTTTGACAAATTTATTATACGAATTTACTTGTGATCATTTATGAGGAAACACATGTTCTTAGCTGTATATACTACAAAAAAACCCATGGCAATTAAGTTATGATAGGTTTTATAGTCATTGAAGAAAAAGGATCCCCAAAAAAATTAACTTTTTTTCACTAGAATCAGTAGATATAAATTTGCAAGAAATCACTATTTTTTGTTATTTAAAATCCATTTGTGAATGTAGAAATGGATTTACCATGCTGAAAAATCCCTGAAACACTATGATTATACAGAAATAATCACTGAAATATGCCAATCTAACAATTTTTAGTAAAATCAGAAAATATCTTAATTAAAAAAAAAAATTCCTAAAAAATTTAGATTACTGAAAAAATTTAGATTACTGAAAAAGAAAAAAACTACAACCAATCAATCTAACACTCAATCTGACACTGATTACTCTAATAATGCCCACCCCACCAACGTAACTTCTAGTCATATGCCTGAAAACGAAACGCTGAAAAAACTTATTAGCCCTACTCTTGAATACGCTAATTATAAATGCAGCCAATTAAAAAGGGGCAGTGCGATAACAAAATTGGAAAACACAGTGTCGTTAAGATTGTTTTGGATGTTTGTTGTAATTTTTGTAAAAGAAGGAGCCGATCTCATGATTCGCAATGGGTACACTGCACACCAAATAAAATTAAACGGACCCCAGAAAATCGACTACTTAAACTGGACCTGGAACAGCTTGTGCTGCTATAGTGACGGGTGCTCCTGTTAACCTTTCATGCGCCGTATATAGCCAAATCTCAGTGAATACAGTTTCAAGTGGGTATAATAAAATTAAACGGACCCCAGAAACAAAGTGATAAATTATAAATGGTGCGATGCGTACAACCGAATGAATATTGAGAAATTTTATTTCCACAGAATGATATATGGCATACTTTTTTTATTTTTAAATCAGTAGAATCAGTACAATAGTTGATGCCAACTGCCATCCACAGGAGATCCAGAGTCTAATCGAAGAGACTGTGTCTGTAAATCTGGGCTTAGCGTCTGTAAATCTGGGCTTTGCATAGGCATTTACAAATCCGTTAAACACCGTTAAACAAGTAAACCGAGTTTTGAAATAGTTTTGTACAAACCTATAAATCTAGACCTAGGATAGAAATCTACAAACCACGTTCCAGTAAACCAAGTTTTGAACCTGGACCGAACCCCTGTAATGGTAGACAGGGTGTTCCGGAACGTCCACCGTTGCGCCGATGGAAACATTTGGCATAATACTTGCCAACAAATTTACAAACGAAACTTGTACGTCTATACACACAATAAGTCTACTATTGGAAGATGTTTATAAATCTCCATCCGGGCTGTCTGGTTCAGCGATGGCATCCAGACTTGGCTTCCATGGAGACTGCCGAGTGGCACCTTGTATTAAGGCTGAAAGAAATGAGTCGAGGTCTTCTTTTCTAAGTCGAAGCTTCACCCGCACGGTCGATCCGTCGGTGGACTTGGAAGAAGAAATAATCCTGACGCCGCCTCTATTAATCTTATTAACCACATGATCATCCGCTCCTCCTTGTTTTATTGAATCTCTGCCTATGTCTGCACAAGACTCTGGCTGTAGCTTGGAACCACTGGCGCTTGGGATGCTATGATCAGAAGAAGGCCTTGGGATGTTATTGTAATTGATGACTTTATCCTTTGGGAGTGGAAGAGGAACGAGATAATAGAGATGACCAGCTACAAGCCCTGCCCTTTCTGGAAGAGGTAGAGTGAAACTGCCGATCCCAAGTGGAGGACCAGCAGCTGCCTCATATATACGATGATCTGGATAATCAACGAGTATTTCCTTCACAGAAACAGGACTCCCGAACTTTATCACCGTTCCGTCGGCTCTCATTATCTTTATTCGTCGACCATGACAGTGGAAGATTCCTCGCAGTAGCGTGTTGCCCATTCTGCAGATCTTTTTAATGTTATATGTATATATTGTCCACAAGAGATGCAGAGAAGCCTTGTGTATATACAGAGATGGAGACTTCAAACTGAGGTACCGTTGCTCTTCATTCTCCACAATCCTTTTACTCTCTGCTTGCATATACACGTATTCTGTATATATAGAGAGTACATTGGTTGAGCCAGAGATGATAAATTTGACCTAATAAGCCAGACCCGTGGGCTTTATACAACAGATTACCYCTAATTCTAATGTTTCGTAAACCTCCRTTTTGTTTCTCAATTAAATTCCACAAATTTACTAYGAATTCAAATATTTTTTCAACTTCCAATTTGATTTGTCKATTAATTTGACCTMATGAGCCSGACWCGTAGGATTTTTACAACAAATTACCAGTAATTCAAATGATTCATTAACATGTCTATTATTTGTCAAATAAATACAACAAATTTACTAAGAATTCAAACATTTTTTCAATTTTGCCRTTTGATTGGTAARACAAACTCTTCTTCGWCTTTTCTGGCTCTGTACTCTGTCTATATTATAGACCCACGTGTGTAAACGTGTTACTTATCTTTGACGCGCATCAATTGCATGTCGACCTCTGGGATCTTTTTATTGCAACWRACTTTAACAGTGAGATAAATTAGATTTTCTTGCCGTAGAGTTCTAGAAACAATGTCCACATTTTCTTCTTCCAATGTTACAATACCTTATGCCATAAAATTTGACACGTATACAGATACATATATCAAACATATTCTAACATTTCTATGGGCGAGCCACATATATCAAACATATTCTAACGTTTCTATGGGCGAACTATTGGAAAGATGTGAAAACTAATGTTTTTCCTAAATAAATGTACCAAAATTACAATGGCCCACATAAATTTGACACACATATACATATTCTAACATTTGTGTGGGCAAACCAACGAAAAGATGTTCAAAATAATGTATTTTTGTAAATAAAATGAACCAAAATTACATTGGCCCAAGATTTTTAATGCGGTCGTGAGTCATTTTATTTCTTCAAACCACCTTATACAAACAACCGAAGTTTAATTTTACATGGGTTTGTTAACATTATTAAAAAGAGTTCATAACACATATATGTTAACAAGTCCAATTGGATAAGTCTAATGGATTAAGTGGATATAAATAGGGTAATTATTTTTATAAAATGCAATCTTATTATCACCCATCATAAGAGTAACAAACTTTTTATCCACCCCTGTAAAAGTAATTTATATTGTTATAAATATTATTCAAATTAACTTCAATTTTTAGCTCGAGATATCTTATGAAAACAAAATTAGGATTCTCAAACTCCCAATTAACATGAAAACTGTTATCATACCAATTTTGTTCATCTAGGATAGTTATGTGATATTGATTGGAGACCTCATAAATTAGCATTCAACACACCTAATTCACTCAATGTATAGATTGTAGACCTATTATACATCTCAAATCCAAGTCAAACTTCATGTTGACCATCACGTGGGTGAAGTTTCTTTATTAGTCACGTGACTGCCACATTGGTCGTTTGAATGTTCCATTATTAATCACATGAATACACAGGGAATATCCCGGTACCCATGTATCCATGTGTTTTCTTATACTCGTGCTCCCCATTTTTCCTTCCCAATGCTATTGCATAAAGGGAATTGTTGTCACATTATAGAGCATCTATTGGAGGAATCAAAGAACCATCTCGTAGAGAGGACTAGAGTCTATAACTGAAATATTTTCCTCAATTAATACACATTTCATGTAATATTTCCTTTCCATTGTATAATAAAGAATTTCGCCTCTTCCTCCCAAAATACTATTATATGGTTTAAACTCACTGATTGAATGTTTTGTTTTTTATATACATTTTTAGGGGATACATTCGACTACATTGCTTTATTATTGGCTCACATTTATGTGCTCTCATCTCTATAATTAGTTGAGATAATTTTTTGGTATCCACGTGCACAAAGGTTCCATATGCAATTGACACTTTTCTAATTATTATATTCATATGAAAAAGGAGGAAATCAATTAGATGGTAGTTACGTTGGCACATTTAGGGCATGAAGGACCTAATTTAAACAACATCCTCATAACCTTCCAACTAAATGTATTGGTCTACAACACACAAGTTAAAATAGAGATCCACTTTAGAAAAAGAAATGTCAAATTATTGCTCAAACAACTAGAGTTACATAGTCATAAAGGAATATATCTACTCATTCTAATTAACAAAAAACAAGATACATGTATATATATACTAAATGTATTAGTTATCTAATTATGATTAATGTATTAGTCTATAAAACTCAACTTGGGACTCACAAGTTATCTTGACTAAAATGAATGTTCAACCCTATTTATTACTTTTCTAGTTGATTGCCTATATTCTTATAACTCTTTGTCTTCCTCACATGTCTTTTTTTGTTTGATATAGTTCTTTATCTTTTTCTATTAAACTTCAAATATTTTTTGAATCTATAAAGGATCAAGTATATTTAATTTTAGTTATTTTCATTGATCGATAAACTACCATCAATATTTCACTAGATATTTTATCACAATAAGTCTTACTAGTTATTACAAAATACTACAAGGTTATCCTCTATTATGTAGTGTTTACTTATGATTAAAATGTAATTTTATAATTGTCTTACTAAAAATACCAAAATAAACTATGAATAAAAAAAGGAATTTATAAAAAATGATAACACCATCTACATAATGAACACAAGAGGTACCCTGAGAAACCCAATATGGGAAGACACAACTAAAAGGTGAGGACTATGCCTTGCTCTTTCTTTTCATATATGAAATGAAGTTAAATAGAAATATAGTGATAGAGATTCTAATCCCTATGATTCCCATATGTATTGTCATCTCCAGTTATTATAATTATGAGATTGTTATTGTGAATTTTTGTTGAATCCTTTTTGGTTTCCTAATATTAGGGGCTAGTTGATATCTTTATGGGTATAATTGAGATATTTTCTCAATCTATCCCTTGTATTGTGCTTAGATACTAGTTTGTCGGATCTTCAAAAGTCTTCTCTTCTAAGTAGGTTGAGGTAGTTTTCCTCTTGAAAATATATTTAAGATTATCACTTGCTCAATAAAAATTAGTCTAAGTTTACATTTAGCGTTTTGTGTATGAACTCAACACATGAGTGGGATTTCCAACTTAGTTGGGAAATACCACATCATTAGTGTCAAAGAATGAAGATCCATCCTTGTCTTTGTTTTTTGTTGTTTTTTCATTGTTGTTTCCTATTAGACTTTGATTTTGATATACTTATTCTTATTCCCTAATGCATTCAATATCCTTAGTGTCCACCTTTTTCTATGTGATTTCTGTCACTCTTGTCACCTCGTCCCTATTATACTTCATGTATATGTGGTTCTTTCTATATGGAATTCTCAAAGTTCTCACTGAATCTTAATTTTCTTAAGATATTTCTTAGGTTTTCAATCTACAATTAAAAAACCCTAGCTACAATGTTCTCGTGTTGTTCAGATTTGGAGTAAATTGTGGAGATTTGTGTCCCTTTTAATTTTGATGGTGGAATAGAGGCTTCATGGTGAATACATGGTCGAAGAGATGGAAACGATGCTCATTTTATTGTAGATCATGGTATGTTTTCTCACACTATGGTTTTGAACATTCATTATGCAACATGTTCACTCATTCATGTCGTACGAATGCCCAACTCATCCATAACCATTTGAATGTTCCCTATGATGGCCTCAACATCTAGATCACAATTGATTCAGGAATTTCTGTAAGATATTTCTCTACACAAATTCTACCATGAGGACCTTTTATTGACGATTAATTGGATGTGAACACAAGTGGGTAACTTCTAAGCAATGCATATGAATGTGATAAAATGATCATAATTAGGTTCATATGTGTACTTAAATACCTACTTAATCAAGCGAGAATACAAAAAAAAACTCACACATATAATTTGACACCTGTGTGTTAATAGAGTTCACCAGACTCTTATGGATACCTCTCTGGATATACTTGGAATATGAATCACTTTATTATCCTTCCTTTAGTAGGGGTGAAACCTTCTCACAAAATGTGGCACATGCTCCATATAAAGTGGAAATCTGAAAGAAAAATTCTCTTGTTCAAAGAGAATTTAAGGCTCTCACATAAATGACATTTCTTCAGACATCAAAAGGACCACATTCCTTTCAATGAAAATCTCTCTCTCTCTCCAAGGATCCTAAAGGAGAATCTTCCACAATGATTACATAAAGAATTTATATATTTTCGCTCTCTCCATAATCCAAGGAGACAAGATCCATAGATTTAGGATCTAATGACAACTCAAGGACAAAAATGAGAAAGCTTCTCAACCAACCTTAACTTCCCCTTGAGACTAGGAAACCACTTGTGCTAAAATGAGGAAGAATCACAAACCAACTCATGAGACTCCCCACTTCCTCTTAAAATTAGGAAACTAATTTGTGAGGTGGATTCTCATACAAAAATAATTCCCCCTTAAAACTGGGAAACTAATTGTGAGGCATATTCTCACACTTAATTTTAATTTCCTTTATACAAATTACATGAAAAATACATGAGAACATTCTGCTCAAAAAATATTAATCATTTTTACAATATGAAACATTAAACACTCCTTTAAAACTTTGTCACCTATCATCAATCATCACTTTAATGATGTTCTCCATGGTGTGAAAATCAATGAATCCTTGTATGGATATCCTCTGTGATCATACCTCCCCCAAAAAAGAACTTTTGTTCCTTCAAAAGTATAGAGAGAAAATATAACTTGAATCTCTACAACCAGCTCCTAAGACGAGTCTTACACTCCATGATGCACTTCCCTACTTTTCGATCTGCATAAAAAATGTCTTTGATAGGATGCACCCTTCTTCTCCTTCACCTTTGTACTTCAGAATGAGGATTTCAATTCCAACATTTGCATCAATGAAAATTCATAGTCGATTCCTGGATCTTCATAAAAAATGTCTCTGAAAGGCCACACCCTTCTTCTCCTTCACCTTTGTACTTCAGAATGAGGATGTCGATGCCAATGCTTGCATCAATGCAAATCTGTAGTTGATAATACATTAACACAATTTTGCAATTTTCAAAGAAATACCATACTTTACAAGAGTTTATAAAACACCCATGGACAAGTTTACAATGATTTCCAAAATAGGCCTAGGAAAAACAATTCCTCTCACTCAATAGTGGCTACAAGAACCATTATAATATTACCAACAAGGCTTAGGAAAAGAAACTTCCTCTCACTCTCATCGAGCAACTACAAAATCCTTTACAATGTTTCATGGCAACTTCCAATTTCAAGCCAAATGGAAATTAACTCAAATTTTAAGGAAACATTATATGCCCATTATGGTAAATACCCCCAAATGTGCACTAGTGGTAAACTCTATGGTTTTTAAACCCCCCATTACAAACATGTGCAACATAATAAATAAGGAAAATCCTATCATCATCACATGTGTCTCACAATTCTGAGATTTTTGGCTGTAAACATGACTACTTTTTGTCAAAGTGTCAAAATGGCCTCTTACTGCACCGTCTCGATTTGCATGTAAGGCTCAAACAATCATTTTCCTGCAATAATTCAGATCTCGATGCCTTTCTACAACACTCAAATATCACCGGAAACTGCAACATACATTCATCCTTTTGCAATTTCCAAAAAAGAGGCAAAACCCATAAATGAATAAAACATACATTGGGTTTCATGCCAAGGTGCTTAATCGACTGCTCAAATATCAACATACATAGCACTTGCAGGTCTGTCTCATCAGTCTACAACTTTTGAATGTAAACTCGACCATGTTCTGAAAGGTGCAAGTCTACCTCGATGTTCATGCCAAAGAATTAATGGAAAATGTGGGCTTTTTCCATGAGCCCTCAGATCTGCTACTCAGATCCAGAAATGTTATGCACCATTGGATTCATCTCAGAAAATCTTAATGTTTCACTGTAATTTCATAAAATTCTGTCAATATCACTTCCATGCCCCTCCTAGGCTCTCTACCTCAAAATCCATGCCCCTCCTAGGCTCTCCACCTCGAAATCCATGCCCAACAAGTTGTACAAATTGCATTAAATGTGTGAAAACCTAGAAACAAATGCCAATACAGGCCCATGGCCATACCTCTACAACAAACACACCATGTGCATCAAAAATTGTTCCAACATGGCATGCGCTAGTACTCCTCCGAATGGATGGAAAATATTTAAGTTTAAATAAATTTTTGTGGGCAGATGTACCAACGTAGCGTCGTTGGTGCATTGGTTACGTTTTTGTACACTGCTATGGGAGGTTTGAGGGTTGAATCCCATGGATCCTACATACATTATAAATATTTGTTGTTTATTTAAATATGTCCTGACCATATAACAATTCCCACAAACTTTAACTATTCTGGTTTCCATTTGTTGGTCGCCGACTAGTCTGGTCGTCGTTTTTTAATTTGGATTTCTCAAATGTAGCCCTCATTGGGAATTTGATTCGTGCCATGTGGCACCCCATGATTGGTCCACGTGACACCTTTTGATTAGATAGTCAACACGTAGTCAATAGTCCAGTGGCGGTCCAGTCAGCGCTCGCGTCATCGACCTTGTTAGTGTCCTATAAATAGGTTTTTAGGGTTTGAGTTAAAAATATATGATAGAGTAAATTCATGCCTTGGTATCATAAATACCATGGAATTTTTCTCTTTTATCATGAGTCAATGGGTCTTTGATTGATAAATTTGCTTAGATAAGGTCATAAAATAAAGTTTCGGTCATGAAACATGTGGTCTTGATGCCAAAAGATATGCGTTGTCATGTCACCAAATAGTCATAATGAAAGATCAATAGGTCAATTAAAATCAGTTAGAGTTGGTCTTGTCGTGGTCGAGAGAATTTCACGAGTTAAAATCCATTGGAGGCACGTGGCATCATCAAGCTAATTAGTGCATTGCACAAGCTACTGCGTAATTGCCTAATGATGCACAATTGGATTTTGGAGTACAACATGATAGGTATGAGTGGCGAACTAATTTGTTTTTTTCATTCAAAATATTCATCTTCCATGCAAAGGAACCCCTCGCATACCTCTCTTTTTCTCTGCAAATATGGAAATCTCCCATCCAATATTGTTGCACATGGGTTGCAGGGGACACTGCTCACAGTGATGCGCATCATCACCTACCTTACTTCTACACCCTCCAGTTGTTGTTTCATATTTTTTGTTGAAGTTTGAAATGAAAACCTTTCTTATGAACCAAAAACCTCAACTTCACCTTAAACACATATCCCTTGCTACATCAAACTGGATTTTTCTCATTCACTATGCATTTGCAAGCGTTGCGTTTTATTTTGCGCATAATCCTTCTTTTTCATTTCCACAGGGAATTAATACAAACCATCATCATGTAAAATCTAGAAGTCGGGAGAAGGAACACAAAGGGTGTTGATATTGTCATATTTGAGCCTAAGGGTATAAGGCTAGTGAATGCAGATCCAACAATCAGAGCTTCTTTTGAACAAGTGGGTTGCATAAGGTTTTTTGAAAATCTTCAAGGGTACAATATGCAGGTGGAAAATGAGTTTGAATTGAGTTTTAATGGAATTGGGGCTAAGGTGGGAGCATCCAGTTTTAGGTTTCTGAAGGCACCATCATTGTTGCAACAAAGATCCCTGCTCATGGATAGCAATGGTTCAAAGGTATGCAATTGGATCTAGCATTCTATCATGAATTTTTGAATCCTAAATTTAGAAACATTGATTTTGGAGCCACCATACCCAGAGAAATACTAATAGAGAATTATAGTAATTTGTTGAGGATAATTCAAAGGTTTTTAACATGTGAAAGGAGATTCACTAGGGTTTACTGGTGTCATATCAAGATCTTAATGCACTTCACTAGTAGGAAACCCTTGAATCTACCCTATTACCTTTTCAGAAGACTAGGAAAAATGGTTGACAGAGTACTAGTAATGAAAGATCAAGGAGAACCTAGCCTCTTCTATTTTTCATTGATAAAGTTGTTGGTATTAGCAGAGCTTAGAAAGAGGAATCAAGATTGGGAATATTTTGTAGCATCATCACAGATAGAAGCTGACTCTTTTAATATCCCTCAAAGAATGATAGATACACCTTTGTCTGTAGCAAAGACCAACACATATTTCCGTGAGATTTATGTCAAAAAAAAGGAAAAGTAAACTGAAGAACCTATAGCAATTCAACAAGATAAAAAGAAGGGAAAAAAGCTCCAATTTTCCACAGAGGAGGTCACATCTCCTAGAAAACTAGTTAGTAGGTCAACAACTAAAAGAATGTATGCCATGCACACATCACAAGAACCTGAGGAAGATCCAAAATCCTTCATAGAAACAGACTATCCAAATGAAAATTAAAACCTAATCATTGACATGCAAGAATAGTTAAAGAAATCTCATTTTTTCATAGCACAGTTGCAACATGAAAATAGGGAAATGGAGAAAAAATCTTTTGAATATGCCTCCAAGAAATATGTCTCAGTAGCAGGTGAAACATTAGTTCCCGTAACTCCAACAATCTCTAAAACAAAGGGTAAATGGAAGGCAGTGGACTAGAGTCTAGAAGTGAAAGAAATTCCTAAGCCTATTATTCCTTTGACTAGATCCTCAGCGAAAAAGTTGAAAACTCAGGAAGAACCTCCAACAGAAAGTCAACCAATAGAAAAGAAGAGTGATGAGGGTTAACATACTTTCAAGATATTAAGGAAAAAACTGAGAGAAGCACAAGACATGATAATCCAACAGAGGGAGGAGAATAGAAGAGCAAAGAGTACATGTATAGAACTCCTAGATGATTGTGAGCCTGCAATAGAAAACTCCATATTCATGGTGAAAAGAAACCCACCTCTACATAAACAGTTGAATAACATATAGAAGAAAAATATGACTTTGAGAAAAGCGAAAAGATCCCTCAAACAAAACCTACAACAGTTGGAGACAAAAAAGATGGGGAAGGGAAAGCATGATTTGCTTCTTGAAGAAGAATAAATTTAAGTCATTGGAGATGGATTCATCAATTTTTCCTTTTTTGATAATGAGCAGCAAAAAAAGCCCAACCATGATTATCAAAATCCACTAAGTATTTTAATGTGGAATTTTTATGAATAGTGGTATTTGTTTTTATGGATCATTATACATGATCATTTTTAGTCCCTACTATGCATTGGAGACTCCGTTTTGATCTATAAAGGAAAGATTTATAGTTGCGCAACAAGCACATTGTGTAACTGTAACAGTCCAATTTTAAGAAGCTATGTGAAGTTCTTTTTCAAAGTTTTGAGTGGGAAATATTAGAGTGATAATGAGATGGACATTGAATGCATCAACCTAAGGAGTTTATCAGTCAAAGGGTGAAGTGATCTCTTTCATGGAGGTTTATACATATCAAGGTTTTAACGCTTGAGAGGAAAATGTGTTTTTTGAAGGAGGGAAAGGGTTCTAGGGAACCCTGCCATGAATTTGATATTGTTGTTACCATAAACCATCATCATCAATCAACCGAGGTCAAAAAAAGAAAGAAAAGTGAAGAATGAGTAGTTGTGGCGCAACTGTGTTGCGTTTTTGTTGTAGGTTTTTGTTGCGCAGTAGGCATGCTGCACAATGATGATAGAGTTTCCAGAATGCCTCCAAATCGGTTTGAATAAGTCAGTGGGGTGTGCCATCTTGTCCATATCGAATGTAAGGGTTGATAACATCATATTTAGGGACTCAAGGATTTGTTTTAATCAAGTTGTTATGTGAAATTAATGAGTCAATTTTGACTCCTTATTCTTAGTTGTTTGTACATATTTTGTACACAAATATATTGTAACTATTAGCATTATCATAGGATGATAGTTAAATTCGAATTTTGGTAGCATATGAAGACATTTTTGTATATATTTTATGAAGCTATGAGAGCTTAAGTTTGGAAAGTGTGTAAGAAAAGGGTTGTTGAATACAATTTGTAATTCTCTTTGATATTAATGAAATTTGTTGGATCAGAAGTCTCTGAGATTTGACTCCAGAGATACATGTGATTTTATTTCTTTATGCATGTTATCTTATAGTTTTTATCTTGTAGTTTAGATACATCTATGTGATATGTCTTCCTATTTATGTTAATGTGAACTATATGTATCATAATTCGTCTTCATTGGATGCTTTGTTGCATGTAATTTCACTTGTCTTTCTACTATAATCAACTTGGGATTCATCCTTGATAGATTCCCTAAGGATTTTATTTGTTTTCTCTCTAACATTCAATATACAACCTTATCTAATTGGCCTAAAGAAGTACTTTATATCTTTCCTATGATCATTCATCTTTCAATTCACCAAGTGTCCAGTAAACTTTCATTGATTTTTGAGCTTTCAGTTACTCCATTTCCCAATGGACTTTCTGTTCACATTGCCACCAACTCTATGAATCCAATATTTCCTTAGAGATCTAGCCTTTGGATGAAATACCAAATCAATCCTTTCAGTGATTGATTTGAAGAGAGAGAGGCCCCTTTGGGTTGGAAGGGCTAGCTTCCAGCCTCAAGTTAGTTTTTGGTTGCCTTTGTGATTTTCTTTCCTCATCCAAAAGCAATTTATAGAGTCATAACATTTTGGTGCCTTTTCTAGGGAGTGAAGGTGAAATATTCCCTGGGAGAACGATAAAATTTTCAAATTTGGTTCTTGAGGGTGATAGCGAATCAGACACATCTTTGGATGAATATTCACACTGGCAACTCCAACTTTGAAGATCAGTTGTTGAAGATAAAGTTGTTTTAGAGAATATTGGCTATTGAAAGGAAACACACAAGGAATTATCAAGATCCTAATCCTCCAGAAGCTGTTGATAATAAAAAAATGATTCTACACAAAGATGACAAGAAAGCACCACAATCAGGTGTTTTTATGGATCAAGTTTCATCTTTTCCTAAATATGGAGTAAATCCTATTGAATATCTGGATTTTGATATAAAATTTTAGCACTCTTTATTTAGATCCAAGTTAGAGTCAAATATGTCCCAAATTATTTTTTATGCGAAGAGATTCCTTTCCTTAATTGATTTTCCCTTACAGTCATAAGTTAGTTGTTTAAAAAGTCCTACATTGATTTTATCTAACAAATTGGTTTGTAGTCATAATTCCTCATCATCTAGTCAACCTTCTCCTTCAAGCTCTCCTAGAACCATGGAAGCCATATTTACCCTGTTAGCTCTCCCTACTGCACTTCATGACCTACCACAAAATTATTCATAGATAATTAATCAATTTGATGCAAAAGGATACATAACAACTCAACAACATTTAGATAGATTCACTGATTTCATAGATCTTGAAGAAGTAGACTATGAATATGTTAAGATTAGGTTATTTGCATAGATTTTTTTAGGATAAATTAGGAAATGGTTTAAGGCTCTCCCGACAACTAGCATTCCCAATTTTGACAATTTTGAAGCTCTTTTTCTTGGGAGGTGGGGAAATAAGAGAAATCCTTTGTATTTGTTGACAAAATAAAATAATTTGAAGAGACTCCTTCTTGAGACAATTCAATAATTTTCCATTATATTTATGAATGTTTATAATTCCATCCTTGACCAAGTAAAGCCTCCTCCAGGAATTGCTCAACTCCATTATGTTGATGCATTTGAGAGTGAATTTTCCTTGTTGCTATAGTGGGAAAACCCTCCTATGGACTACACTAGGGTTCTAAAGTGAAAGCATAGCTAACCGTCTAAAGTCTCCTACTTTTAACAACTATCCCCACAACACCCCACATTCATGCATAAAGTACAAAGTATATGGATTTGGTAGTCTTACCTTACACTCCATGTCCGATGTCGATCTTTTTGTGTTTGGTCGCTTCTCGGCTGCAAATCTTCTCCTAAGGATGACCTGCATTCACCAAAAGACAAACAAGAAACTATGAACATGCATTATATATACGAATTAGTGGTTTAGATGTCATAACAAAATGTAGATCAAATTGTTGATTAAGGTTGGTTGTCATTGATATCAATCCTTGAAGAAAGCCTTGTAGCACAAAGGTTTGGGTAATGGACCCAATATTGTTTGATGTAAATATGAATCATTATTTTTTTTTCATGGTTGATAATAAGTAAATATGGATGAACTCCAAAGTGGTCCCCTTATGGTGAAATCCCTCATGGGAAGATGCTTTGCGGAGTAAGAGAACCCATGCTTAATTGTGGAATAATGAGATGAAGGACAATGAATTTGTCAGGGAAAATATCCTATATGGATAGTTCTTGTCATTCCATTTCCGGTGGTATGTAGAACGTCACATGAGTCCTCATAGTTAGAGAGTTATGACCATGTGAAGTTGGAGAACCCAGGTTTGGATAATGGACCCAAGTTTGTTTTATGGATAACGGTATGGTTTTTTCTATATTTCAAGGTAATACTAATCTATATGGATAGTACATGTAATTCCATTTCTGGTGGTATCTGTAATGTCACATAACACCTCATGGTTTGAGAGTTATGTCCTTACGAAGTTGGAGGACCCTCATATGTCATCTAGAAGCCCCAAAAGGTCAAAGTAGTCAAAGTGGTTTAAGAGATTTTAAAAGGTAAATAA
>JZKD02S0757659.1:208840-240151 GCA_000966675.3 Picea glauca | reverse complement strand
GCAGGGTTCAGAAAAGGAAGTGTAGACAACAACCTCTACATCAAGGTAAGTCAAGGTAATATTTTATTAATTGAATTTTATGTTGATGATATTATTTTTGGTAGTGATGATGACATGTTGAGCCCGAAATTTGCAAAAGACATGCAGAATGAATTTGAAATGTCATTACTTGGATAACTATCCTTCTTTCCGGGGCTTCAGATACGTCAAAACAACCAAGGAATTTTTATTTCTCAAACCAAGTATATCAGAGAAATGCTAAAGATGTTTGGAATAGAATATTTCAAACCAGTTATCACTCCCATGCAAACCAATTGTAAGTTGAGCAAAGATGATGATTCGAAGTCTACAGATCAGAGGCAATACAGGTCAATGATTAGCATCCTACTATATGTGACAACATCTAGACTAGATGTAATGCAGGCAGCTGGATAGGTGGCATGATATCAAGCAACATCAAAGGAATCACATGTATTAGCAATAAAGAGGATCTTCAGATATCTCAAAGGAACAAAAGAGTTTGGATTATGGTTTCCAAAAGGAAAAGATCTATCACCTATTGCCTACACAGATGCAGATTGGGTAGGTTGTATTGATGGCCGATGAAGCACCAGTGGAGCAGATTTATACTTAGGTGAGTGTTTGGTATCATGGATAAGAAAGAAAAAATCATCAGTATCTCTATATATAGCCAAGGAAGAGTATATTGCAACAACAACATGTTGTATATAGGTTCTTTGGATGAAACAAACTTTGACAGATATACAGGTTGAGTATGATGATCCCATTCTAATATATTGTAATAATACAAGTGTCATCAGTATCTCAAAAAACCCGGTGATGCACTCCAAGACGAATCACAGTCCAATCAAGTATCACTTTCTATAGGAACAGGTTGTAGAAAAAAACATCAGAGTTGAGTATGTGGGAAAAAAAGAACAAGTGGTAGACATATTTACAAAACCACTTCCATGAGAAGCCTTTGAATATCTTCTCCAAAGACTTGGATTTATTTCTACTCCAAAATGAATGATTTTTGAATGCTTATCTTATATGTCTTAGATGTACATGAGGAAGCACCATAAGAGGACAATTCAGTCAGGGGGAGAAACCCAGGATGGAAAGATACCTTTGCCATTGATGACAAAGGGGAAAATATTTATCATATGCAGAGGACATAGGCATGGTTCTAGGGGGAGTATATTTATCAGATGCAGAGGACAGAGGTAGATTTATCAGATGTAGAGGATAGAGGCATGGTTCCAGGGAGAGAATGAGTGATATGATTTCAGTATTGCATCAGAGTGTTTCCATCAATGCCAAAGGGGGAGATTGTTGATTAAGGTTGGTTTTCATTGATGTCAACCCTTGAAGAAAGCCCCGTAGCACAAAGGTTTGGGTAATGGACCCAATATTGTTTGATGTAAATATGAATCATTATTGTTTTGTCATGGTTGATAAGAAGTAAATATGGATGAACTCCAAAGTGGTCCCCTTATGGTGAAATCCCTCACAGGAAGAGGCTTTGCGGAGTAAGAAAACCCATGCTTAACTATGGAATAATGAGGTGAAGGATAGTGAGTTTGTTAGGGAAAATATCCTATATGGATAGTTCTTATCGTTCCATTTTCGGTGGTATGTAGAACGTCACATAACTCCTCACGGTTAGAGAGTTATCACCATGTGAAGTTGGAGAACCCAGGTTTGGGTAATGGACCCAAGTTTGTTTGATGGATAACAATATGATTTTTGATACATTTGAAGGTAATAATATTATATATGGATAGTACATGTCATTCTGTTTCTGTTGGTATGTGGAATGTCACATAACTCCTCACAGTTTGAGAGTTATGGCGTTACGAAGTTGGAGGACCCTCATATATCATCTAGAAGCCCCAAAAGGTCAAAAGAGAATATGATGGCTGAAATACATTACAAATATTTACCAAAGTACGAAGCGAGTGATCCCGGGACCAGAGTTTGGGAGGTGCCATCTGCAAAATAAAAATTGTCTCACTAAGGCGGGCATAACCATGCTCGGGATGAAATAAATCATGGCTGCCAATAAAATACACTACATATCCATGTCATATAACTATATAAATTATAGCCGCGATAAATACACAGCGGATCTACATCTCAAAATCAAAGATATACAAGTATAGTATCCATCTTCAAGAAGTTAATGATGCCTGATGGTTGGAGATGAGGCCTTCAGAGCTTGAGCAACAACTTCAAGATCTTCAAAACTTGGGTACGAGTGTAATGTGAGTGTACAACTTTACTACCCAGAGATCTTCGATGGCTCGTTGGGGAACATACAAGAGGATCTTGGTGATCACGCAGAGAACTTCAGTGATTTCGAGCAAAGACTTGATTGGAATTTCGGGATGGCCGTGCATGAGGGAAAGAGACAAACTACAGAGAGGCCGACTCAATTTGGGTAAAAATTCCCTTGGACAATAGCACGACTGATGATCAGACTCAAGAATCATGGCATTGACATAAGTTCACGATGCAGGAGGCAACACAAACTCTCCATGTGTTTGGAAGGATAACCAAATGGAGGAGGACACAACTCTATGTTATGAGACCAGATTCTTAAGGTCATATTAAATCCCAAAGCTTGACGAACAAATGAAAGGATGTGCTTTGTCCAAGGGCGACTCATTATGCTACCATAAAAATAAAATGCTTTTCCCATCCTCTTTTTGGGGTATATTTAATTTTTTTGTCTTTTTCAATATTTTGAAAGGTTGAAAAAGAATAAAAGAATGCTACGTTACAAAGGAGGAGCGAGCATCACAATCACACTAGTTCCAAGTGCAAGGAACACACTAATGCTCAGAGCAAGGAGACATGTGCAGGGAAAGGATACTCGGGAAAATTCCTCCTTGGGTCAAGGTGTCAAGATGCAAAGGAAAAGTGATACAAGGCTTGTGTATAAGGCATGCTTCGAAGGTTCAGTTGAGAGCAACATAGATTCGACATTAGGCCAAAGACGTAGAGATGCAAATTTGATTAATATGACACAATGATAACGTCCTTCAATGTAGTTTTAAATGATCCCAGAGAAGATAAGCTCGATGGTTTTTCAATTTTAGAGAGTCTGAAAAAGCGCAATATAAGACTCTATTGGGGTACCTTTTTCGAAACTAGTCTAGTCGGCTCAAAAAAGGGACAATTTAGCACCGAAAATACGTCTATTCAAAACCATTTTAACGAGTGTGACAAAGACAAGATCACTCGACAATCTTTTCAATTTTAAGGAGTCTGAAAAGAGATTAACTATGGACTTACTACCTTTTTCTAGATTTAGTCTCCTTAGCCTAAAAAAGTATAAAATCTACTTAGGATAACTCTCTCAGCGAGACGAATCTCCCAAGGCATACTTTTTTCCTCCTTAATCTACAGGTATGAAAAAGGGGTAAACTCATGTCAGTGGATTTTTTTATGAACCATTTAACGAGTGTGAAAGAACAAGGTCACTCAATGATCTTTTCACTTTTAAGGAGTCTAAAAAGAGCTTAACTATGGACTCCATGAAGGATGTTCTTCTGGACCAGTTTAACGAGTGTGAAGAAACAATCTCACTCAACGATCTTTTAAATTTTAGGGAGTGTGAAAAGAGCTTAACTATGGACTCTGTGAGGGTTCCTTTTTCGTAAATTTAGTCCCTGAGGCCCGAAAAAGGGTTAAAATTATACCTGAGAATACTCTTCTAGCAAAATGAAGTTCCTAGAGTATACCTTTGTTCGTACAATTGAATTTCCGTACCGAAAAATGGGTAAAATACCACCAGATAGACGTGCCTTCAAATTTGAGTTTGATGAGCGTGCAGGGCAACAAGATTGCTCGACAATATTTTCATGTTTAGAGGGTCTGAAAAGGGCTTAAAAGAAGACTCATTTTTTGGGCGTCCCGAGGGTGAAGCTAAGAGTGATGACATATCAGACATGTAAAGGCTCAAACTCATAACTAAGACAAGACTAAAAGGAGTCTCGAGCCTAAATTCATTAAGGACGGAATGGACACCAAAATGCAACGAGGATATACCTAGGGCATCCATGTGAAGGTAGGCTCTACCATTAAATTATGAGGCTTCTAGATTAGCAATGATGGTTCTGTGTCGCAATTTGGTGGGGTCGATCCTATGGTAAAGTAAAAAATACAACAAGGTGCAAGAAGTGGAGGTGGAATCCTAACTTAAATGCACAAAGTTGGAAAAACAACTTTTCACCAAAGGACCTTAAAAGTGCCCCAACTCCCAAAACGTTTGTTAAGACAAAAGTAAAGTGTATCGTAACATTCAATGAGAAACTCAAGAACCATGTTTCATGATTTTCAAGCCAGAAAAAAACGACAAAAAGGGTCAAAAAATGACAAAAAGGGCCAAAAAAGTCTATAAATAGAAGTTGGCAGCTCATTATCACCATTGCAAATTGAGAATTGACCAGAAAGCCAAAAACACCCCTTTGTGAAAGAAGTTGATTCCGGGAGCTTTAGTGGACGAAACAAACTTCCGCTTGGACCAAGTAAGTACAAACTAGATCCTCCTGCATTTCCATACTTTATTTTTTCATTTCTTTTTGTTTTTTGGGGGGTGCGTACCCTTAAAAAGGTTGGACCTACATGTACGTGGTTTGTCTAAGAACAACCCACATATGCACGTGAGCAAAGAATAATCTGCCCACGTACATACGCGACTATGCGCAGTTAAGCCCGCATACACTCTCTAACATATGAAAAAATGTGAAAATGCATTATTTAACTCCCCTTTGAACTTGACATTTTTCATAATGTATGTCCATTTAAGAGAGAGGGAGCATGAGGACATTGATCTACTTGTCGAGGAATACCCTGTTGTTGTTGCCACATTAAAAGAATGTGGGTTGTGGAAATTCTTCCAGTGTCCACTCATGAGGGAACAACCTAGGCTGGTGAATGACTTGGTGGATTACTGGCACCCATATGCAGATCCGTTTATGCTCGAGGGATAGTCCTTGACTCCAATGAAGGAATATATTTTATTTTTACTAGACTCTCGAGGAGAGCGGAACCAATCAACCTTTGTTCTTTTCCCCTGGGCCTCATGACATTGCCAAGTTGATTGGGCAACACTGCGAGGCCAGAATAGATAAAGTGGGTTCCCAGGTACCGATCCACAAAATCACTAGCCTATCACTAAAAGAGATAGTTTTACTTATTGGGTGGATCACTTGATCCACGTCTTTACATCAGGCCTCCCAGGCGCATATGCATTGCGTAGTACAATGCTTAAATGCACGAGTGTTATATGCTAGAGTGCATGAAGAGACAACTCACGGAGTTTTGTGGGTGGAACAACAAGAACTTTGGGTTTACGACTATTATGTTCTCTTTCTTCTTCGAGAGGGTAGTCAGTCTTAGTCCACGAGAGACAATACGAGGGCATGTGGCCTCCTTTCCAGCAGTTTGTAGATGGGCAGCATTGTTTCCACGACAGGGGAGAGGGAGGACCATTGAGGCCTTTGATGATACTTTTTTTGATTGGTGGTCTTGACAGATTCCGGCTATAGAGGACTACCCCTATGTCGAGATCAACTTCTCCATGGATCCTGACATGCCCGTACCTCCTGGAGCAGAGCGGGGAGAGTTAGGTACGTTTTCTTTTAAAAGTTTTTAATTTTTTAGTTTCTTTATATATATACATTATGTATGCCAGAGTACCTGACAACTTTGTATCTGTTATGTACAGATGTGGGACCAGTGTGTCCAGCTGATTTTGCGCGGAGTAGGCATTGTCCATGACCAGAGGCATTACCAGTAGCGGCCATCGGACCAACAAAAGTAGTGGGCGTACCTCCAGCCGAAGAGGCTGAGAGAGTTTTGAGATGAGTGGAGGGAAACTTGACTGCACTCACCCATACTCTGCCTATGGCCGATATCGAGGATCTCCTGCCATCTATGAAAATTTATGTTGTTGGGGTGCCACGTGTTATAATATAATGGATGTGCTCATTTTACCATTGAAAATATCACTATTTTCACCCAACCATAGGCTGAAGCCACCCTCCCAGCACCTTTACCTTGACAAAGAATCACTATAGAAGAAAACTCTAGGCTAGATAGCCAAACAAAGGGTAGCGCACCTTTCCCCAAGGATAGGGCACCAACAAGAGCTGATCATATAGTACAAACCCTAAAAAATATATAGTCCAAGCCAAACATGATCTGCTAGCTGCAATAGCTACAATGGCAGCTCCCCTCCAAACTTGCGCACAAAACTGGGCACTGCAGTGTGCACAAGTGCTTCTTTGCAATTCTGAGACTGCCTACCAGAATGAAGATTGGCCTCCTGTATTTATAGTAATTATGGCTAACTTCCTGGGCCGACTTCTCATTCTTGGTATATGTCTGTTCAATATATATTATTTCTTCTAGCCGACTTCTTCTCTTGGAGGATAATAACCTAATACAAGTTATCTTCTTGAGACGACAAGTATTCTAGGGTTATTATCCAACTCATTAGGGTTTCTTCTTGCTTCCCAAAATATCCTATTCTTGTCACGTTTACACGTGGAGGTAAATACCTCCCGCAACTACCATAGTATCAACACTCCCTCCTAGCTAGGGAGGTATTACAAGTACTGGTCTTGAGCACAAAACATACCATTCACCCGATAGCATCAACATAATTCTATAGACTATCTCATGACTATATCATGAGCACCATCATCACCATCAGTGTCATCAGTTGCATCATCTCTCAGAACCATACTCTATATGAGTCATCAGACATGATGCTCACTCCACAAAGTAACACAAGAACCATTCTTCTATCTAGAAGAATAAATGTTCTGAACCATTTTCTATCTGGGAAATCTCTGTTCATTGATCATCCATCTAGATGATAATCATTTTCAACACTGGTGATAGTCTTCAAGTCAATTGGAACAATATCATTCAATAGAACACAATTGTGTCTATCCATAGTAGTACACAACTACCATCCAGTGGTACACTACCACACCAAGTACCACACAGATACTTGATCAAACAATGGAACACATCCACCACAGTAGTATACATCTATTGTCTAGAGACATACGGTCTTCATAAAAATCATCTGATATCAACCTACACAAAAACAATGTTATGATCTAAACTGAATCATCTGGTCCATTCTTCCACTCACATATGTGATATTTTGGAAGAGCATCTTCCCTCATAAGGTAAAACATCAATGATGAGCTATTTGGACTATTCTTCTCAAGCAAGGAAGAATAACTGTCCTGATTTCTGAGCCTGGACCATTCCCCACCCTAGGCCATTCCTCCAACACTAAACAAAGTGTAACCTGGAGAGAATAAGTTTTCCCTAAGGAATGTTTGTCTGTGATTGTTGAACCTGGACCATTCCCCACCCCAGGCCATTCCTCTGTCACTAAACAAAGTGAAACCTAGAGAGAATGAATCCTCCCTAAGGAATGACTGTCCGAACCATTTCCCATGTTAACCACAAGAGGAAATTTTTGTCCTGTACCAACCTCCAAAACGGACCATTCCTCAGGTTAACCACAATGAGAAATCATTGTGGGCCAGTATTCTTGAGTAACCATCAAGAAGAGAGACTGACCTATACCACTCCCCATGTTAACCACAATGGGAATTCATTGTCTATGGTACATCAACAATCTGGACCATTTTTCGAACTGGAAAATGTTTGTCCGTCATAAATCTCAATCCACTTTCCAAACTGGAAGGAATCTACTCATCATATCCATCAATCAATAATACATCAGTGCTCCCTCCCAACCTAGGATTCATCTCTTCCTTTTTCAATAAGGAAGTTGTCTCCACGAGCTCCATCTTTAGTACACAAACTCTTTCATCTTGGACAAAATCTTTACCAAAAATGTCTGCTTATCTGCTCATCTATGGAGATATGTATTGGAGAACCACTTTCTTCTTTCTAGACTTCATCATGGATAATGTAATGTTTGATTTAAAATGTACTTCGGTCTGGAACACTAGTTTTCTTTGAAGGCTTTATATAGCTCTGATCAATAAAGTATATCATTGTTGGAAAACTGGAACATATCCATGTGGAACTTCTTCTTTCATCATGAGATCTGATCTTCTAAGTAATGATCTTGATACAATATCTATGTTATAGAAAATCTTCACCACACTTTTGTTGTGCATTGGAGGTTCTCCACCAAGTTATATTCTCCCATCTACATACAAGAGTCTCTTTCTGGTATGCTTCAAAGTCTTGAGGTTGTTCTTCATATGCGCTTTGTTCAATTTCTCTGGACAACATTCTTTGCATTCATCTAATGTATAACTCCAACCCATGGATATTGCGGATGATGTAAAGACTCATGTAGAGGTATGTATTGTTTACTGGAACAAGTAATCATCATAGTCTTCTCCCTCCATATGGGAGAACCTCTAGTTTCGGATCTTGCAATGCTTGCATATATACATTGTTCTTCATCACAACTTTCAGTTCCTCTGCTTGATTGCTTTTAGTGAGTTCGTATCAGGATGGTAATCTTGTGATTCCTAATGACTGTTTGTTCTGGTTTCTCTTTCTTTCTTGGAATATTCATGTTTTTCATAATATTTTTCTTTAGCTCTTGGGTCCATGGATTTTATTATAGATTCCATGCCCTAAATATTTCATTTCTTTCTTTCATCATAGGATCATGGAGGTGGATGGAAAACCAGGGATACTTTAAGGATTTTCTTCGAAGAAGTCTTCTTTTGCGGTTGAAATGAACACATACTGCCTTTCATGGCTGCTACCATGGATATATACTTAATCATTTTCAATGGATCATAGGATTAGCTCCCTCCTAATCCTTTCTTCATGTATAAGTGCATATAATCAGCTCCCTCCATCTAACAGAGTCCCTGCTTCCATCTGCATCATTATTGTCTTATGCAATATATAATCGGCTCCCTCCATCTAACAGAGTCCACGCTTCCATCTTATTTTCTTCTGCAAAATGTCATAAGTCTTTCTCCAATTTTCTCTTGATTGTTGACTTCTTTCTGTATTTGCTTCTTCTAAGTTTCTTCATGATTGATTCTGATTTCGTCTTATCTTGTAATAGATTCCACATGATTTGTTTGATGTATCCTTTCATGTGTATTATCTGACTTGTATAATGATAGAAATCCTTATCTTGTTGTTCTTCCATAAGTATATTTCTTCTTGGAACATATTATCTTTTAAGAGATAGATATACAAGTTATGTACAGAGACTATGAAAATAAGATATGTACAATAAATAAGAAGAGTATTGTTACCTTAAGAAGAATAAGTCTCTTTCATCATGCTTAGTCTTATTTGTAGGTTCCTTTTCTTCGACAACTGATGCTTCGTGTTTCTCCTTCCTTTTCTTTAGCTCAGGACAATGACTCTTGTAGTGACCATACTTTCAACAGTTGAAGCATTGTATTTCTGAAATATCTTTCTCTTGATTTGTCTTCCTCTTTGAACCAAACTTCATTTTGTTCCTGAAATTCTTGAATCTTACTATGAGGGCTTGATCATTGTACTTATTTTGGGGTTTCTCTTTTGCACTGATCCTGGATTGTTCTTGAGCACAACAAGTCCAAAGTTCTTCAAATGTAGGATACTCCTTCCTTATGTT
Source organism: Picea glauca (assembly GCA_000966675.3). NCBI lineage: Eukaryota > Viridiplantae > Streptophyta > Pinopsida > Pinales > Pinaceae > Picea > Picea glauca. The sequence goes on along the minus strand of JZKD02S0757659.1, from coordinate 230,505 downwards.
CATGCTTGCGGAAAATGCATCCCACATCTTGGGAATACCATTGAGTACTATGTTTACCAATTCCTTCTCTGAAATGATTTCTTCAATAGCTTGTAGTTGATCTCTTAACTAAGATATTCTCACAAAGTATGATGTTGTGCTATCATCATCATTCATCTTCATGTCACAGAGCTCATTCTCCAGACTCATTATTTGTCCAATGTTTCTGACTGAGAAGAGGTTTGTTAGGGCATCGTACATCTTCTTTGATGAGTCAAGATGGGAGATGTAGGGTATCAAGTGGTATTTTATAGATTCCACTATGATACTCATAGCATTGATGTCACCGTCTTTGAACTTCTCCATAACTGCAATGTTCTGCGGTTCCTTCTCTTTTCCTTCTTCAAACTCTGGTTTCATGATATCCAACACTTTATTCTTGGAAAGGATGAGGTCAATCCTTGTCTTCCATGCTCTGAAGTTAGAATCTCCATATAACCTATTTTTTGACTTCATAAAGTAAGTCATGGCTGCTTTGATTTGGTCAACCATAGATTTGACTAGAAACTCAACCTTGACATCTTGGCTTGCTGAGCATATCGAGAGATGATCTAGGCTAGGTCGTATTGATCTATATGGAAATTAGGTCAATCCATTCACTTAAGGTTCCTCAATGAGAGAATTAGGGTTTCTACAACTACACCTACTAGTAACCCTAGCGACCGTGCTATTGTGACTGCTCCCGCTAGAAACCCTAGCGACAGTTCTTCAATGAGCTTAATATCCTTATAGCTATGTTTCCTTCCAGCGATTAGACTGAATGAAGGAGGTGTGGGCCCATAACCTGTTAGAATATAATGGATGTGCTCATTTTACCATTGAAAATATCACTATTTTCACCCAACCATAGGCCGAAGACACCCTCTGAGCACCTTACCCTTGATAGAGAATCTCTCTGGAAGCAAACCCCAGGCTAGATAGCCAAACAAAGGGTAGTTCACCTTTCCCCAAGGATAGTGCACCAACAAGAGATGATCAGATAGTCCAAACTCTAACCAGGAGATAGTCCAAGCCAAATGTGATCTGCTACCTGCAACAACTACAATGGCAGCTCTCCTCCAAACCTGCGCACAAAACAGGGCACTGCAGTGTGCACAAGTGATTCTCTATAATTCTGAGACTACCTACCAGAATGAAGACTGGTCTCTTGTATTTATAATAATTCTGGCTAATTTCCTGGGCCAACGTCTCATTCTAGGTATCTGTCTGTTCAATATATATTATTTCTTCTGGCCGACTTCTTCTCTTGGAGGCTAATAACCTAATACAAGTTATCTTCTTGAGTTGAAAAGTATTCTAGGGTTATTAGCCAACTCATTAGGGTTTCTTCTTTCTTCCCGAAATATCCTATTCTCGTCAGGTTTACACATGGAGGTAAATACCTCCTGCATCTTTCAGATGAGTGGAGCAAAACTTGACCGCACTCACCCGTATTGTGCCCATGGCCGAGATTGAGGATCTTCCACCATTTATGTAGCCTCATGTTGTTGGTGTGCCACAGACCTGGGTCCAACTATTTCAACATTTGGAAAACACTATAGTCCACTATGGCAGGGCCAATAGGCCTCATGCTTAGCTTAGAGTGGACCATTTACGTGTCCTGGGCACTCTTTGTGTATTTTTGAGGGCATAAGCCCCATGTTATATACCAGACTCGTTATTTTTTTAGGTGCTTGCACCCACCTATGTACTATGATACTTTATATATATATATATATATATCTTTTTGTCTTATGGGTTACATTTATTTACAAATGTATTTACATGTGTATGTGTGTTCTTTTTCTTACGTGTGTTGAATGTGCCAATCTAATACTTGATTAGCTAGAGTATCTGTCATTTGATTCAATCTCCTAGGAACATGGATATACGTAATGTAATCAAAACAATGTTCTAAGAGATGTTCCCTAAGGAATTGTCGATGTAGAGTAGGATCATAAACGCGGTAAACTCAATTTAACTGGGACACAACCAATTGTGCATATAAGTATACCTGGAGGTAAGAGATACCATGCAACAAGGCGTCATGAAGAAACTCTATTACTACACTATATTCAACGACATTGTTTGTGGCGTCGCCTAAACAGATACCTCTAGAAGATAACAACTAGAATGGAGGTTTGAAGATCACCCAAGCTGCAGAAGCAAGCCTCTAAGTGTGCCGGCTAGCACCATCCACGAATCCAACGAACATGTTTGATTCACTTGAAATATACCACAATAAAAAAGATGACATCAAAAATGACACGTCAATAAAACAAAAAGAGAAAAACTAAAATGTATAAGAACTATACATATATACAAGAAGTCACCCAAGGCAACCCACATACGATTAATACTTCTTGAGGTATCTCCCATTTCTAATCTCTGCAAAAGCATTCCCTTCAAAATAAACCAGATGATAAGATCCTTTCTTTAATACCTCCTTCACGATGAATAGTCCAAACCACATGGGTTTGAACTTTCCTACCCCCAAGGGATCCCTATCTTGGACATAGACCAGGACAAGGTTGCCTTCAGAGAAAATCCAAGGACGAATGGACCGATCATACTAACACTTGAATTTTTTCTTGTGAGCCTCATTATCCAAGGCTACATTGTGTCATTACTCATCGAGTGAATCGAGATATAATAAGCATTCCTCAAGCGATGAAGCGTCTGGAATTCTATAGGAAAGATTGCTTCCAACCCTTAAACGAGTTGAAAAGGTGAGAAACCAGTGGCTGTCTTTATAGACGTTCAGTCGAACCACAATGATGAGTACAACATCAAATGCCAATTTGACTTAGCCGAATTGATCATTCGTTGTATAATGGTATTGAGAGACTTATTCACAACTTCCACCTGACCATTCACTTGTGGGTAATAAGGTGATGAGTGTTCTTTCATCAACCCAAGTCTTGATGTTAACTCAGACATCATTTTTTTCTGAAAGTGACTGCCATGTTCAGTGACAATATCCTTCGGGACGTCGAACCTTGTTATTATCTGATTAAACAAGAAGAGAGTTTTTGTCTCTCCATCATCTTTGAACGTTGGCATAGCTTTGATTGACTTAGTGAAGTAGTCTACTGCTATGATGATATAACGGTGCCCCCTATATGAAGGGGGATGGAATGTATTATAATCAATCCCCCACTTAGTGAAGGGGCCAACTGTGATGACATGAAACATAGGAGCAGGGTGTGCCCTCATCTTCCATGAGAAGATATGACATGGGTGGACCTTCTTGACCGATTCAATGCAATCTGTGTTTAACGTCAACCAATAGTAATCGACTCATAGAATCGTTTGGGTTGTTTCCAAACCAGAAAAATGACCACCACATGCTCCAGTGGGGTAGTCGTTAAGCACGAGTTCTGCTTCTTCATGAGTAAGGCACCGACGAAGGATGTAATATACACCTCGACGACACAAAGTGTCTTCAAGTATGAGATAGTTATTTTCCTGATGGCATATACATCAACGCTCATCACGAGAAGTAGAGGCGAGGCACTTCAAAGTCTGGAGATAGACTAGTATATCTCCATACCAAGGGTCTGAAGATGAAATCAAAAAAATATCTCCTTTAATCGGTGATTCTTCGGGTGTAACATCACCTGACTCGACCGAAAGTTCTGATATAAGTTATGCAAAGACCATCAACTTTTTATATTTTGAAGACACAAAATCCAAGTCCAATTCCTAGAGGATAACAATCCATCTACTGATCTTTCCGCCGATAACACATCATGTCAACACGTATTGGAACGAATTCACAATGACAATGACAGTGGCCTTGCGAAACGAGATATAGTGACATAACCGTTGGACAATATGTACTGCTTCCAACACAAGTTTTTCAACATGGGAGTAGTTAATTTCTGGTCCAACCAGGCCTCGGCTCAGGTAATAAATGACGTGTTCTTCAAGCAAAGCATCCTCTTGAAGCAGGACCATACCGATGGTCAACTCTACTGCGACCAAATACAATAAGAAATCTTTATTATAATTGGGTGGCTGAAGTAGAGGGGTAGATGTGAGGGTGTGTTTCAACACTTCAAAAGAGAATTGAGCAAGTTCTCCCAATGAAAAGGAACTCCCTTCTTCAGTAAACGCATAAACCCTTTAGTGATCTCAAAATAGTTTGCGATAAAACTCCAAAGAAAATTGGCTTTTCCTTGTAAACTTTGAAGCTGAGGGATTGTGCACGGGGGAGGCTATTGAAATATCACCTCAACCTTTAGAGGATAAAAAATGATCCATATTCTTGACACTATAAAACCTAAAAGACGACCCAACGTCACGCAAAAACTGCACTTGTTTGGATTCAAGCAAATTTGATAGTAGCGACATCACTCAAAGATAATTCGTAGGTGTGTGGGATGATAAAATATCTTCCAAGATCGTGATGCTAAATGATCGAGATAAACCTCAACTAGGTGTTTGAGATCGGGGAAAGAAAAAGACATGGCTCGTTGAAAGGTGGCTCCAACATTTTTAAGGCCAAAAGGAATCTTCCGATAAGAAAATGTACCCCACGGACAAATAAAAGTTGTTTTATGATGGTCTTCTGGCTTAATCTGTATCTGATTGTATCCCAAAAAACCATCCATGAATGAAAATACCTCACAACCTACGCATTCATCAACAATATGGGCAATCAATGGGGTGGGGAAATTATCCTTTGGACAGTCCTTATTCAAATCACAGAAGTTCGTACGTACACGAATCATTCCCTACTTTTTGTTGACTAGAACGGGATTTGACACCCATTAAGTCAATTAAACAGGGTAGATGAAACCAACTTTGAGTAGTTTCTCTAATTCAGCCTTAATAGCTACTACTTTTCGAGGATTAACTAGATGAAGCTTCTATTGGATCAGCTTGGCATCAGGGTAGGTCGTAATCTCATGTTCGACGATTCTTGGATCAATGCCTGGAATTTCCATGTAAGACCAGGCATAAACGTCACAAAATTATTTAAATAAATCTGTATAGATCTGAATCCCCTCCGGGGAACAATCCACTCTGATGAAGACATTCTCCATGATGATAGGGGTTCTGCAGATATCGATAGTTATCATTTTAGCTATGGTTTCCATATTACCCTCAGCATAAACTGTGTGTGCAACCAGAGGATTGATAGGACAATACCTATCTGCAGTCATAGTCAACACAAATCCTCTTGACTCTATTCTTCCTAACTCTGGGAGGAAATATGATCTATGATGGAGATCATCCCAGGGTCTATCTAGACCAGTAAATGCCTCTAAAATTGTCTTTTTAGAGGGCAACACCAAGTCTAAAGAATTAGTAGTGGCAAGGGAACCTTGAGTCTAGGCAGGCTCGAGAACCGGATCTAAATCTTGTGCAAGAGTGGGATCGGGGTTGGCGAAAGCTTGTTGGACTATAGAGTATGAAACTTATGTCGTAGACAAGGGAATGTACATGCCATGATTCCCTTTCCCTTCCATCGTGGCTGATGGGGAAGGAAGAATCCATGGATCATTAAAGTAAGTCATGCAAAACAACGACAATGAAAATATTTCATCCTTAGGCTAGTCGGGAACAACCGATATCATTTTTACATCGCCGGAAGGAGGTGGGTAATTGAAATTACCCATGAGAAGTGGGCACAAACCAACCCCCACGTTGACAACATCGGGTTGTGGGTTATCAATCATCAGGACCGTGGATTCCCCTGATGAAGGGCCAGGTCTAGAGAAGGACAATTTATCAATGGTCATGAGTCGGCCCTCATGTGGAAACAACAAGACCTGAAAAAATGTGGCAACCACTGCATGCATGGAATATGTCCAACTCCTTCCTAATAGGAGTTTGTAGTCGAGAGGTGCATCGAACACTTCAAATTCGATGCAAATGGTCTTCCCTCCTAACTACATGGGGAAAAAAGGAATGATTCCATGTGGTATGAAAGAATGAATGTCAAAAGATGTAAGAAGATCAGGTGAAGGAGACAGAATAGGTTGGACAATGGCCTTCCAACACGCTAATGAAATCACACATGTCTAGGTGCCCTCATCAAGCACCGTATGAAAATATTCTGGGTAGAATATTTCATGGGGTGAGCCACTACTATCTGAAATGCGATGTGGTATGGGAGATGAGGATTCAAGTCAGTTGTATCAAGCGTGATATTTCCTGTATTACATGTCTTAGTGGATCCTAAGGAGGCTAGAAGAGTCTTTCTCTGTGAAGGGCAGCTCTACAGGACCTCCAAAGCAGAAATTGCGCAATGGGTTTGTGACAAATCCTTGACCACAGAGTAGTTATGGACGACCCTTGCGTTTGGATTATGAAAATCTTTCTTTAACGCCCCTTTCAGGATGCATGTCATTGTTTAACCCATCGTTCTCTCGATCTGGAAAGAAACAGACGCGTTTTCGACTTCTTTACCCTTTTTGATAGTACTTGGCATTTCGTAATCATGTTCCCTAGTAGCTATGTGATATTCTCCTTTCAACATATAGATATTCGAGGTCGAGGGATTACTAGATGACGAAGGGGGTCCCTGACTACCCCCATCCGCATTCGCAGAGGCTTGAGTTAAATTTTTCCCATGAGGAAATGGTTTTGTTAACACTGCAGGTTGTTGCTATGCCAATAACTTTTGGGCCTCCATGAGTCGAGGGAACATATGATTTGAGTGGTCTTCTGCGTAAAGTTTTAACGGATACATAGAATTCTTTCTCTCTGTGTTTCCCCCGCCAGCATTATTGGTCGGTTTCTTATCCCCCTTACCCTTCTTTCACTATTTTTACTTCCCTTCGGCTTGTTGGTTGGCCTTTGGGTTCATCGATAGCATGTTGTGTACATCTGATGTCTGAGCAGGGGGAGCAGTCGAACTATCTTCTATATTGAAAATTGTTGCAATTGGTTTGACAATAGATCAGTGGGCTTTTCTTGTGCTGAACCAACAATGTCGTTAGCATATGGTCCAGACTTTTGCTGGTCTTATCAAGAATAGACCATGGCGCATCTGGAAAAAATTGGTAAAGCAAACCAGACTGAGAGTACATCATCTCTAGCTTTTGAGCTCGCATTATCGCCTCTTCCTACAAAAATACCCTAGACGTTGCTATGTCCTTGGATAGATGGGGTACCAAATACTTAAGGAACCATTTCAGCAGGAATGTTGGTGGAACTGACACTTTAATCAAACTCTTCCAGTGCCTCCATTCTCGGATGTGATCAGAGATATGGTCATCCTTTGTCTGCTCAAAGTTGGCCAACAATTAAGTGTTGGCATCGTATCCCATGAGTAATTGAAAATGATTTAAGAAAACCATTGGCAATTCTCCAAAAGTAGAGTATATTGAGCGGTCGAGCTCGATGTACCATTTTGCGGCACTCTCGATAAGAGTGCATTGAAACAAACACAACTAGACGGAGTCGTCTCTCAAAGCGTTCTATGAACACCATAAGTGAAATGTATTCATGTGATCACTTGGATATTCATTAGGCTTGCCATTGAACTTTGGAATGTTCAAGGGAAACTTGGTTGGCATAGTAGGCCAACATGGATCGTGACATATTGGGTCATTCAATAATATTGACAAGTTTGTCAAATGAAAAGTTTCCAAAAATGGTAGCTTAGGTTGCTGAGTATGTACAGGAGGATAGGAGCCTGGGATTTGGCTGGCACCAGGTTGCTAGGAAAATTTAGGTTGTTGGCTCGGGTTCTGGTAAAAACCATGGCCTAGGTTGGCATTAAGATACTGTGCTGGTTGAGACTTCATTGGCGACTCCCGTAATAGGACGTTCAGGGTTGAGGAGGGATTTATCCTGATGTTTTGTTCTGAAGGTTCTAGAAATGGTTGTTGCCCCTTCTCGATCTGACCAGCATAGGTACTGAGCCTTTCCCGGGGTTCCATTTACCATGGAAGGGGTTGCCCCCGATCGACATCCCCGATGAGGGAACTGATCCTTGCCATGAATTTTGATGTAAGAGCATCTCTCCATGTAGGCAGGCAGCCAGCCAGCCACGTCAGCGCACGTGAATTTAAAGCGAGAAGAGAGGCACAACCTCATTTGAATTTGAAATGAATGTAATTAAATGTCTTAGAATGGTGAGCCATGAAAGTCGTTCCTTTGTGCAGGAATTAGATAGGATTGGCTTTAATGCTAGATCGACTGAGATCTAGATCCAGGCACTGGACTAGACAACCATTGAATGTAATTTATTAGAGTAGGTGAACCTGGAGGGAAGTGCTCGATGAGCCCCTCAGGTAAAAGACATTTTTACATCTCATTTTGAGTGAGTGATGGTAGAGTAGAGAAGAGTCAGAGAGAGATCTGGAACACCATTGTAAATATACAAGCATTGTTGCCATTTATTAATATAAACAGAGTAGTTTTTCCTGCACATTCTGTGTATATGGATGTCTGTGTGTGTTCCCTATGCATGTTGTGAATGTATGATTGTTGATGCATTATGCAGGAGTTTGTTTGATTTCAGGTAAGGGTCTTTGAGGCTTCATGTCGGGAGGGTATGACAGGACGCTGAGGGTTCTGAGAGCCGGTGCACTGAGGATGCACTTCTAAACTCTGAGGAGTTAGACAAGGACGTGCTGAGGCATAGAGACCGACCTCAAAAACTCAAGAGGAAGACCTCAAGGTTGCAGAATACCTTGGAGGCAAGGTTGTGTATCTGAAACACAGTTGCAGATAGAACTTTGTTGAGCAGTTCTGTAAGAGCTCTGCCAAGTGGGCATTGAGCATGTGTGTGTGCGAGGAGTGCACAGAGGAAGGAACTCTGCTGTGATTTTAGAAGACCAAAATCACTGAGGATTCTGAGAAGCTCTGCCAGGAGGGAATTGAGCGTGCGTATAGGAGTGCACAGAAGAAGAACTTTGTTGAGAGTTTGAAGGTAGGAGACAAAATCACCGAGGATTCTGTAGGGCTCTTCCAAGTGGGCATTGAGCGTGTGTACATGAGTACACAAAGGAAGGAACTCTGATGGGAGTTCAGAAGAGATAGAATCATTGGAGATTCTGTGGGAGCTCTGCCAGGAGGGAATTGAGCACAAGTGCAAGGAGTGCACAGAGGGAATCCAGAACTACTGAACGTTCTGTGGAGAAGATACCCCACCAAGAGGGAATTGAGAAAGTGTGTAAGCAAGCACAACATAGGAAAGAACTCTTTGAGTTCGAGAAGTTAGAGGAAAGGTCCACTGAGGGAACTTTCACTGGTTTTCCAAATAACCAGAAGTACTCAAGAAGAGGCTTGAGCAGGAGGATAGCCAGGAGGGCATCTAGTTCATTCTCCATCTGTGGGAGAAACAAGAAGGACAAAATCCCCCGAGGAGTCTGAGTGTTTGTGAAAGCTGAGAAGAGTTAGCACACTGTGTGCATGGGAATACTCTGCAGGAGCGCAGACGTCAAAATCTGTTAAGGGTTTGAGAACTACAAGCTCAGGAAGGGAAATGTTTTCATACTCGCAGGCGAAGCTCACAGTCGATGAGTTCATAGAGAAAGGAAGACAAGGCAGAGACCTTGGAAAATCTAAATTCTCCCAAGTTTGGGAAGAAATCGTGCAAGCTCAAAAGGAGTAGCTTCCGTCGTCAGATCGACAGGAGAGAACAGATCTAGACCATTGAATATTTATGTCTAGGAGGAGCCACATCGGGTGGAAATGACGACTAGTATCTGGGTCATTCGTTTGGGAGCGGACACGTGTCATGAGATCAACCATATCGGAAACTCGGGCATCGGAGGTCGGAAGAGGAAGTCATTCGACTCTACGAGTGGCGAGGAGGCGAGAGCTCCGAGTTGTGGGTCCTAGATGACGTCATCTCAGGATATCATCACTCGAGAACGATGTGGGGCCACAGGAGTCGACAAGCGGACAGGTGGTACATCACAACTCGATAGCTCGCAGAGTGAAGGCCCAAGTAGTGGTTGTTTAAAGTAGCGAGGCGCGAGGACGCGAAGCGACGAAGGAGCGAGAGGATCGGGACTGTCCATCTGATAAGGACAGGTTGCAGAGATCAAGGAGATCTCGCGAACTCAAAAGCTCACAGGGTAAAGGTCCAAGAATTTGGTACTCCGAGTCACGGGGACACGAGGCACGAGAAGGAGGATAACTGTTGGATCCATATTGCGGGAGGACCATTGGATCCGCACGTGGGATCATGCATCGGAACCTCGCGAGAAAAGACTCAAGGGTTTGGCCATGAGGATCGTGATCCTTGCGATGTGCGAAGTCTCGGCGAGATAAGAGACCGTTGAAAAGTCAACTCTCGTGCGCCTCGACATCTCGGCACATCGGGTGTTGAGTGTTGGAAAATCAAGAACTTGGTATAGCGAGTTGCGAGGTCACGAGGGAGGTAAGGCCATGGTCATGGAGGTGTAGTCATATGCGACTGGAGCTAAGCTTAGGAGGGCTCACGCGTGAAAGGAGCTCATCGCAAATCCGGGATTCGAGAGGACTGTGACTCTTGACAGTGGGAACCGTGAAACCCTGAACCCTGATACTTGAGTCGGGGATAACCTCGGAAAAGCACAGAAGACCGAGGGGTGGAAATAAGGACCTGTGGAACGGGTATTTGCAGCAGTGATTCCAGTAGGAATGTAAAGAGCCTCTTCGACATCTGAAACAAGGAATATTGGAACGATCCTGTGAGCAGGAGGTCGAGGAGAAGAGACCCTGTGGGATGCCAGGAGGGACCTCTCTGCATCAAGTGGTATCTGAGCGAGTTCTTGTATGCATATTTCAGGCAAGAGGAGAACAGAGGAAAGCAGGAGGAAGACAGAGTGCTGAGGAACTCTGTGATGATTGTTTGCAGGTAGGCGACAGTCAAGAATGTAGTCATTGGGATTGTAGGATGAAGCTGAGCACTCAGGATTTTAGGAGTGACAGCAGTAGGTTTTCTAGGGAGGAAAACATAACTAGAAAAATATCTACTGAAGGCTGTAGGAAGAAAAGCAAGGTAGAAACGCTTGTAGAGGAAGCATAAATGGATAGAGAGCTCGCGGACATAAAGCGAGAGATGGAGGAGCTCAAAATTAAGATGTGACAGAATAAAAAGCCGAGACAGGTATATGTATGGTGCATGCAGAAGCCGAAGGTGAAATGGCCAGTCAGAGAGATGATGGTCAGGAAACAGCGCAGACTGTTGAAGAGATGGTTGAGGTATGCTGAAAACCTCAAGGCCACAGAGGAAGAGATGATTTGTCACTGTTGGCCAGAGACTGGAAAGAGTCTCGATGATTGGGATGATGAAGAAGATAAATTGGGATCGTCTGAGGATCTCATAGACTGCCAGGAGGGCAATGGAAGATTTCCAAATTGCCAGATGGACAAGGGAACAGAGATGAGATCAGCTGAAGATCTCAAGGACTGCCGTGAAGGTAGAGCAGAAGAAATTCCAGATTTCCAAGAGGGAAACATATTGAGATCAGCTGAGGGTCTCAAAGACTGTCATGAGGACAACGAAGGAATTTCACATTGCCAGCTAGACAATGATCAGAGATCATTTCAGAATCTCGAAGGCTTCCAGGAGGACATCGGAAGCATTGAAGACTGCAAGGAGGGCAACAGAAGTGTATTGAACTACCAGGTGGGCAGAGATGAAAATTTGAGACCATATGAAGGTCTCAAGGACTCGGAGGTGAGTTCAATTTAGCAAGGATTGCTGATGAAGATGGGGTCATTTGATCTCATAATCTGCCAGGGAAGCAGCGGAAGCATCCCATATTTCCAGATGGGTAGGGATGAATTGATGATTCAGATTCAACCAGAGGAGATGACAGAATAGATGAGACTATCTGAGGATCTCATACATTCAGAGAAGAATTTAGATCAACAGATGCAACTGAAAAAAGAGGAGAAGGATCAGGATGGTATTCTGATGATTGGGGGAATTGGGATATTCCTACCATTTGCCTAGGAGGAGGAAGAAATCGGTGTTGCAGAGGGTGCAACAGCAGAACAGTCACAACTGAGGATGACTGTCAAAGAAGAAGAATTGGTGCAGATGGTGCAGACTGCCCAGGAAGAAGAAGAAGCATAAGATGAAGAAGATGAGCATTCTGAGGAATGGTTCATTACTTTCAGCAAGGAAGCCGAAAGAGATGTAGCATTGGAGCTGACAGCCGAAGGAGAAGAAAATGATGATGAGCATTATGAGAAATGTCTCAACATTTTCAGCCGTGAAGCTGAAAAGAATGCAACAGAGGAGGTTGCAGAAGCAGAGGATGAAGAGACAGACAACATTTGTTTTGCTGATCTGTGGGATCAGATAGAATCCCTGGAGGAAAGGGTGAAAGTGCAAGGCATGCACATCCAACAGGTGAAGTTGGAAATGGATGAAGAAGGCATGGGATATCATAGAGATCTTCCCAATGACCAAAAAACTTTGCAGCTGAGGAGACTGCAAAAACTAGACCATCCATTAGAGCAGCTGGATGAAGTGATAGAGGAAATCAGGGAGCTGATGTTGAGATCAGCGCAGACTACCAGTGAAGAGAAGATGGGCAAAGAAAGGAAGCAGCAGCAGCAGCAACAGAACGGAGTGGATGCATAGCTCCAAAGATTTGTTTGGGATCCAGTAGGATTTCCAAACAACTACAGGGGTAGCTCATGAGCAAGAGCTCATGATTTTTACAACTGAGGAGTATGATGCAGGAGCATCTCTCCATGCAGCCAACCAGCCAGCCAACCATGTCAGCGCGCGTGTATTTAAAGCGAGAAGAGAGGCACAACCACATTTGAATTTGAAATGAATGTAATTAAATTTATTAGGTTGGTGAGCCATGAAAGTCGTGCCTTTGTGCAGGTGTTAGATAGGATCAGCTTTAATGCTAGATCGGATGAGATCTAAATCCAAGCGCTGGACTAGACAACCATTGAATGTAATTTATTAGAGTAGGTCAACCTGGAGGGAAGCGCTCGATGAGCCCCTCAGGTAAAAGAGATTTTTAGATCTCATTTTGAGTGAGTGATGGTAGAGTAGAGAAGAGCCGGAGAGAGCTCTGGAACACCATTGTAAAGATACAGGCATTGTTTCCATTTATTAACATAAACAGAGAATTTTTTCCTGCACATTCTGTGTATATGGATGTATGTGTGTGTTCCCTATGCATGTTGTGAATGTATGATTGTTGATGCATTCTGCAGGAGTTTGTTTGATTTTAGGTAAGGGTCTTTGAGGCTTCATGCTGGGAGGGTATGACAGGACGTTGAGGGTTCTGAGAGTCGGTGCATTGAGGATGCACTTCTAAACTCTGAGGAGTCAGACAAGGACGTGCTGAGGCACAGAGACCGACGTCAACAAATCAAGAGGAAGACCTCAAGGTTGCTGAATACCTTGGAGGCAAGGATGTGTAGCTGAAACACAGTTGCAGACAGAACTTTGTTGAGGATTTATGTAAGAGCTCTTCCAGGTGGGCATTGAGCGTGTGTGTGTGCGAGGAGTGCACAGAGGAAGGAACTCTGTTGTGAGTTTAGAAGACCAGAATCACTGAGGATTCTGAGAAGCTCTGCCAGGAGGGCATTGAGCATGCGTACATGAGTGCATAGAAGAATAACTCTGTTGAGAGTTTGAAGGTAGGAGACAAAATCATCGAGGATTCTGTAGGGCTCTTCCAAGTGGACATTGAGCGTGTGTACAGGAGAACACAAAGGAAGGAACTCTGCTGGGAGTTCAGAAGAGACAGAATCACTGGAGATTCTATGGGATCTCTGCCTAGAGGGCATTGAGCACAAGTGCAAGGAGTGCGTAGAGGGAACCCATAACTATTGAACGTTCTATGGAGAAGATACCCCGCCAGGAGGGCATTGAGAAAGTGTGTAAGAAAGCACAACAGAGGAAAGAACTCTTTGAGTTCGGGAAGTTAGAGGAAAGGTCCACTGAGGGAACTTTCACTGGGTTTCTGAATACCCAGAAGTACTCAAGAAGAGGCTTGAGAAGGAGGATAGCCAGGAGGGCATCCAGTTCATTCTCCATCTGTGGAAGAAAGAAGAAGGACAAAATCCCCCGAGGAGTTTGAGTGTTTGTGAAAGATGAGAAGAGTTAGCATGCTGTGTGCATGGGAAGACTCTACAGGAGCGCAGACGTCAAAATCCGTTAAGGGTTCGAGAATAACAATCTTAGGAAGGGCATCGTTTTCATACGCGCAGGCAAAGCTCATAGTCGAGGAGTTCGCAGAGAAAGGAAGACAGGGCAGAGACCTTGGAAAATCTAAATTCTCCCTAGTCTGGGAAGAAATCGTGCAAGCTCAAAAGGAGCAGCCTCCATCATCAGATCTGCAGGAGAGAACAAATGTGGACCGTTGAATATTTATGTCCAGGAGGAGCCACAACGGGTGGAAATGGTGACTAGGATCTGGGCCATTCGTTTGGGAGTGGACGCGTGTCACGAGATCAACCATCTCGAGAACTCGGACACTGGAGGTTGGAAGAGGAAGTCATTCGATTCTATGAGTGGCGAGGAGGTGAGAGCTCCGAGTTGTGGGGCCTAGCTGATGTCATCTCAGGATATCAGCACTCGAGAATGATGTGGGGCCATAGGAGTCGGCAAGCGGACAGGTGGTACATTGCAACTCGGGAGCTCGCAGAGTGAAGGCCCAAGTAGTGGGTGTTTAAAGTCACAAGGTGCGAGGACGTGAAGCGACGAAGGAGCGAGAGGATCAGGACCATCCATATGATAAGGACAGGTGGTAGAGATCAAGGAGATCTCGCGAACTTGGAAGCTTGCAGGGTAAAGGTCCAAGCATTTGGTACTCCGATTAATGAGGACGCGAGGCGTGAGAAGGAGGATAACCGTTGGATCCAGATTGCGGGAGGACCGTTGGATCCGCACGTGGGATCATGCATCGGAACCTCGCGAGAAAAGACTTGAGGGTTTGGTCACGAGGATCACGATCCTTGCGATGTGCGAAGTCTCGGCAAGATAAGAGATCGTTGAAAAGTCAACTCTCGTGCGCCTCGACATCTCGGCACATCGGGTGTCGAGTGTTGGAAAATCAAGAAATTGGTATAGCGAGTTGCGAGGTCACGAGGGAGGTAAGGCCACAGTCGTGGAGGTGTGGTCGTATGCGAATGGATCTAAGATCAGGAGGGCTCATGCGTGAAAGGATCTCATCGCAAATCGAGGATTCGAGAGGACTGTGACTCTCGATAGAGGGAACTGCGAAACCCCGAACCCCGATACTTGAGTCGGGGATAACCTTGGAAAAGTGCAGAAGACTGAGGGGTGGAAATAAGGACCCGTGGAACGGTTATTTGCAGTAGCGATTCGAGCAGGAATCTAAAGAGCCTCTTAGGCATCTGAAACAAGGAAGATTGGAACGATCCTGTGAGCAGGAGGTCGAGGAGAAGAGACCCTGCGGGCTGCCAGGAGGGACCTCTCTGCATCAAATTTCAAGGTTCTTGAGAAGTGTGTGCCCTTTGTGTAGGAATAGTACCCTGTATAGGATTTTGTGATCCAAAACCAGGGTTTCCCCCAGCCGAACCGACAACTGATGAGAATGCATTGTTACAAAATGAGCCAAACAAAAAGAATGAAAAAGAACCCACGGGTGTGGCATTGGAAGAAGGTATTTGATTACCTACTCCAAACAAGCTATGATTCATGTTCGGTCAGGTGCGCTGCTGAGAAGCACCACCAAGTGAGGGGGGCAATGGAGGTATATGACCCCTGCCGTAAGGGAAATAATTATAGGGGGTTGAGGTGCCCCCCACGGAACCTTACAGAGGAGTGTTAGAGATCCCTTCGCCCATACCCAAATTCTGTAGGGTGGAGTAGGTGAGGAGCGAGTTTGTGTTAAAGCTGGGCATCCTGTATGAAAACAGAGGGCCCGTCGCACTTTGCATAAACGGTGTCGTGATCACCTCCATGGATGGAATCGGACCACTGCCCGAGGTATAGGCGATCGAGACCATAGTGGCCCAGACCTACAAAGGTGATTTAGGAGGTGGAACACCCCCAGTTATGCCAGTCGTAGAGGGAGTATGAGGACTCCCTGACGAAGTAGTATCATTTTCTTCCATCGCTGCTTGGAGGACTATTTGGCACTCGTGATGAGTTACCCTTAGAGGGTCAAGCTGTATCAAAAGTGGTGCTGACAAGTAAGTGATTAGGGGGGTGTAGAGACTGAGAGCTTCTGCTCCAAGGTCAGAAATAGTCGATTCCTTTGGATACGAGTGTTCTCCTCTCAGAGTTGGATCAGGTAGAGTTTCCTGTGGCGCGATCACCACAAAAGACCATTCTTGTTCAATTATTCACCTTCACGGTGGTGGTGGTGGCTCCAAGTTGACCGGTGGCAGGCCCAAAAGCCTTCACAACCGATCGAGCTCTTGATCTTCCACTGTGTGATAAGATCAACGACACACTAAGTATTTTCTAAAATTGAAGACCAAACAAGAACTAGAAAAAGTTCCTATGAGATGCAACAAGAAAACCACTATTACTAGTTGGAAGAATAGTTACAACAACCATCACTAGAAAAACAGGTGCAAGTGTATATCGAACACATAAGAACCCTCTGAGTATACTCTACAAAGAGTGGCTCGATGTCTTCCCTAGGTACCATGGTATACCCCTGCAGTCACCTGTGTAAATCCCTAAAATCAAGGAAACTAGGTTTCCATCTTGTGAACAACTACCAGGCGGGTACAGTCGAAATTCGGGTGGACCACAATGAGTAGGGTATCAAGCCCGAAACCTATTGAGGGTATCGAAATAAATTTTTCTGGAATATGACTGAGGACCTCGAACGGATTCAAGACCCACGAAGCTCTGTGTCAAATGTGATCAATGTAATCCCAAGATAAGTCCTCTATATGCATTCCTTCGCTATGATTGGTCCATATTTAGAGGGTTTATCTCTACCACCTTTCCGCACGTGACCTCGTGTTTAACCCCTGTGTTAGAGGGGGGTCCCACATAATTTCCACGTTACTGGAATTTTTCACTCCCTAGCACAGAATCCTATGTTTGTTTTATAGCCTTGAAGAGTTTCCTCTCCAACCTAAATCAAGGCTCTGGCCTAATCTAGTTGATGGACCCCACAAACATGAAAGTATGATTAATTTTAATTAAGCATTAATTTTAAGTGGTTTATCTTAAGTCAAAGGATAGGAAATGAAACTGATGGTGTTTGTAAAGAGACGAAAGAGAAGAACAAATACTGGAAACAAAATTACTTCTTCTTCAACAAACAAAGATTTTCTAATTGAAAACTCTTTAACCAACTTCTCTAACTAAATTTTCTTTCTAATATCTTTTAAAAGAAAAAATCAAAACTAAATTTCGCTCAACTACGAGCTACTTAAAGTCCTAAGTATTCAGTAAAGAACTTAAGAAACACTCTTCTTCTTGACAAGTAAAGACAACTAACCTAAGTACTTAACCAAGCAAGAAACTGAAATATTTTTTTTTAATGCTTCAAAATAAGAAACTTGAAAATGAATTCTTTTCTTTTCTTCTAAAGCAAGTAAAAGGGAAAAGTAAAGACAAGACAAGACCCAAGAAACTAACTTCAGGTCTACTACAGATCACAGGGACTTATTGAAAGAACTATAAAGGCTAAAACATAAAAGACTCACACACATATCAAAAAGAAAAAACCTTTCAACGAAAACACAAGAAATCATTAAAAGATAAAGAAACTGACGTCAAACCTAGTATCAAAGAATGTAACTACAGAGACCAGGACTAAATCAAGAAATCTGTGAGAATTCAGACTTCAATCGGGGAAGAGGATGACTGCCTCTTCTTGAGAAAAAGGCTTCCTGACACAGGCACATTACTGACACTTAAGCAGTCTGCGTATATACGCGGTCTGTCCAAAGGTAGGGCACATATGTACGTGGTTAGACCCACTACAGGCCATGTACACCTCTGTAACTTCTAAAAAAATAAAACCAGTAGTCAAAGATGACAAGGCAGGGAGTACTGGTATGGTAGACCAAAATCTCTTAAAGACTCAGTAAGTTACAAAGAACTCGAAGAGGTAATTAAACCAATTAAAACACCCAAAACGATCCCCTAAAACCCTTAAAGACTCCCCAGTATGGTCGCCAATTCTACTATAGTGGGAAAACGCCCCTACTGACTACACTAGGGTTCTAAAGTGTAAGCAGAGTGAATCATACAAACTTTAAAGTCTCCTACTTTTAACAACTATCTTGACAACACCCCACATTCATGCATAAATTACAAAGTATAGGGATCCGATAGTCTTACCTGAAACTCCGCGTCCGATGTTGATCCCTTTGCGTTCGGTCGCTTCTCGGCTGAAAATCTCCTCCCAAGGTTGACCTTCATTAACCAAAAGACAAACAAGAAACTACGAACATGCATTCTATATATGAATTAGTGGGTTAGATGTCATAACAAAATGTAGATCAAATATGAATATTGAAAACATCATATGGTGGGACGAAAAAAGTACTTCTTTATATTAATCTCATAGAGTTACTTAAAAAATGATATCAACGACTGCTCCTTGAACTCAGCCTTGGGATCCTCTTCACCAAGCTCCAACCGCTTCCACGTATCCTTCTTATCTCACACTTCTCTCTAGAGAATGGGCATAGGCTTATGGATGAGGAAAAAGGAAAGAATAGGGAATTTTGGCTCAAAACTCACAATGTGGCTGCAAAGTCTTGGGGCAAAGGGGGAAAGTGAAATGGGCAGAGTTTCATTGTAGCTATGTTTCGCTTTGGAATGAGACCCCAAGACCTCTTTTTATATGACAAAAATATGGTTATTCGGTTGGGAGATGGGCTATAGGAAGTCAATTGGTTAAGAAACCACCCAATAGCCAGTAATCTCAATGAATCCCTTGCAACTTTTTATTTTTTGCAACTTTTGTGGGTATACGCGGATTGTAATGGGGTAGCTAACGTACATATGAGGGAAGTAGTGGTGTATCTAGCGTACATACATGGGAAATAGTGGTATAGGGCGCGTACATCTTCAAAAATAGTGTTTTTAAGAAGAGTTGTTTTGTATTTGCTTGGAAACAATAGTAAGCAAGATGGCCTAATGCCAAGTATGCATGTATGGTGAAATTTAGGGTTATAACACTTGCTAATAATATATAGAAGGTACACTTCTCTGAATGAAATGATGAATGATGCAATTGAATTAGAAGTGAACCTAACTGCATCAAGGAAGATTAATCTCCAAATAGAATCTGAAAAGAAGAAGGAAAAAGAAGAAACATTACCCTCTACCTCTAAAGAATTAGATGCAAAATTGGACTTGATGGTAAAGACTATGGATAAATTGGTAGAAACATTGTCTTTGGATGAGAAGCCCATGAGCTTCAAGACATAAATCAAAATTTTAGAAGGCCTCCAGTTCCTCAAATAAGGCACTTGGAACAAAGGATTCCATCTGATCAACCAGTCAGACCTCCTTTCCAAAACAATTATCTTATAGAAACCTTTGAGGAACCTCCTGAAGATATTGATTGTTTCAATCTAGAAGATCCACAAATTTACCTAACTAAATAGGAGCATGATATGTTTATGCAATAATAAATTGAGGAGTTAAAGGAGAGAGAGGATTACAAGAAAGGATATCAGAATGCAATCATGGAATTCCAAAAACAATATAATATCATAAATAAGAAAACAATAGAAAATCCTCCAAAGGATCCCAAAGCTGATAAGCCCTCTCCTTTCATCAAGGAAAATATGTTTCAAATAAAGAAACACCACATAAAGGTAAGTAAAAAGAATATCCCCCAAGGAAAGTTCCAGAAGTAAGGAAAGAGGAAGTCATTAAAGAAGTAAAAAAAGTTCAACTCCCCTTTCATTTTGAAAGTGAAATGGAAAAATTTAGGATTTTTGTACCCTTTAATGAGCTGATCAGAACTGTGGAATATAAAAATCATATTATAAAGATTCTTAGAATGGAACATACATCGGATACCATTAATGTGCAAGATGATTACCCTGCTATTTCGTTTGTCCCCCAAGTTGAACAAAGTTGTGATGATGGTGATGTACCCCCCTCCTATATTAGTCTAAATATTCATGATGTAACTCTTCATAATGAAATACTAGATTCAGAGGCATCTCACAATCTGATGCCAAAGGTGATCATGGAGGAGTTCGGTTTGTATATCAATAGACCATACAAATATCTATTTTCTTTTGATTTGAGAAAGGTGAATTGTTTGGGTCTAATCAAATATATTGTTGTTTCTTTAGCTCAGATCCCATCAAAAAGTATGGTTAGGGATGTAATTTTTGTAGACATTCCTCCAATGTTTGGAATGCTACTTTCAAGGTCATGGGCTGCAAAACTCAAAGGTACTCTACAAATGGATATGTCTTATGCTACAATGCCAGTTTTAGGTCAGGACATAAGGTTATACAGAGAGGTCTTATTGAAATACATGGTAAGTAGCAAAGATAAAATCAACAAACATCCTATCTATTCGATTGATATTGATATCAGGTCTACTATTTTATATAATGATTTTTGTTTCAAGGAAGGTGATCAGACTACTTCAAAAGATCAACAAGGAGAGCAAGTTTCAGAACATAATAGAAATGAAGATGAGGGTGTATGGAATATGGATTTTGATGGAGCATTCAACAAAGAGGGAGTAGGGGTAGGTGTCTGGATTATTCCTCCTGATGCTAATTCTAATTCAAAACTGTGTTCCTATAAGTTGTCCTTTGATTGCACAAATAATATGGCTGAATATGAAGCTCTTTTTTTAGGTTTGATCACTCTAAAGGATTTAGGGGAAACCAAAATATATGTACACAGATATTTTGAACTTGTAATCAGCCAAGTCAAAGGTACATACCAAACTAAGCATCCTAGAATGAGGGCCTATAAGAATCTAGTCTTGGATTTTTTTGAAAATGTTTCTGAATATAACATTTCAGTGGTGCCAAGGGAACATAATCTGATTGCATATGATCTTGCTACATTTGGAATTATTTTCAAGATCCCAATTTATCCCAACAAGAAATATGAAATTGAGGTGAAGCATAGGCCAACCATTCTGAATAATGTCAAATACTGGCAAGTATTTGAAAATGACAAGCAAATTATCAGATTTCTACAAATGGAAGAAGAGCAGGTTGTTGGAGACACTTAACACACACTTAGGATTTATTTTTCCTAATGTTTTTCCTATGTTTATTAGTCGTTATTCAGTCTCCTATAGTTTATGGAGAATATTCCTCTAGGAGAATATTCTCTTCAGATCACACTTCAGTTTGATCAGTTGAGTGGAGTCTAGATGCCACATTGGAATTATCACCATGCAACATTGGGATTATCACCAAATAATGCACATTTTTCTTGGGATAATCACTAGAATAGTGTATTACTTATGATTCCCTAATCTCCTCCTCACTTCACTCTATTTCAGTCAGTTAATTGAAGACTAAGAGACTAGTTAACTCACACTAGGTGGCAGTTCACTCCCCTAACTTCATGAGAGACTAGACTAGGTGGAATTTTACTCCCGTTGTTAAGCCCTAATATTGGCTCATTACCACTTAATTGGGGCATATTAGATTTGTAATTTTATTTTATTTATGTCAGCTTTAGGCCATTAGTTGTAATTTAGATTAGTAATGTTATTTTATTTATGTCGGCTTTAAGCCATTAAACCTCCTAGTCTCCTATATATACCAAGGAG
>JZKD02S0757659.1:182569-193822 GCA_000966675.3 Picea glauca | reverse complement strand
TAGATTTGCCTCCTTATATGCAGATGTATGCAGTTGTTAATGTTGAGAATTTGAAGTTGTATGAGCCTCCTTTGATTGATGATCAAGGAGAGCATGTTCAGATTCCTTCCATAGACGATTTTTCTCTAGAGTATCTAACATAACTACAGGAAGACACTATCCTTGACAGGAGAAGGCGAACTTCAAAATGAGGAAATGTGGAGTATCTTCGAGTTGGTCTTAAAGGGATGAATCCAAGAAAGGACAAGTGGATTGAGGTTGGAAGGGTGAGGGAACTTTACCCTCATCTTCACATAGACTGAAAATAGTCTTTTGGAGGTCCAAAAGCTTCCCAATGGGGAGGTGTGATCAGGGGATCAAATTTTGCTCAAAAATTCAAAGTGCCTGGAATCTCTTCAAACTAGACGAGAGCGTAGGTCTTGTCGTTGCGAACCCAATGCAACTCGTTTTGTCTCAAATGAACATCGGGAGTGAGAGATATTGCAATATGTTCATCAAGTCAAACAGGCAAAAAAATGATGCTGACTGTATAGTCCGTACAGTCCGTACAGGCTGACGTGGCAGATCCATACAACCATACGTGTGGTGACATGGCAGTTATTTATTGGATAACAGGTGGTCGAATGGGGAGTCCACACATGGAACTGTTTGGGCAAGTGATTGGGTGCCACGTGGCCCAATCATGGGCTGCCACGTGGCACCCCGAGATTGGTTGATTGTTATATGTAAAATGTATTGGAGTCCATGGGGTTTGACCCCCAGACCTCCCCTCCACATAACGCCTTCGCAAAGACCATCCGAACAACGGACCATTGGTTGTTACTTAACATGTATATGAGTTTGTTTATATTTAAAGTCAAAGTTTGTTACCGTTGGCGGGGGGTCGGGCCGGGGCTTATCCCCAGCCCGCGGTCATTTGTTTTTGCATATGTACATACCATATATACTATGCACCTAATGGTTGGCGCGGGGTTTAAACCATAGCCCGTGGTCTTTGTATATGCCATGTGACCTTTGTTATATGCGTGCGAGATTTGTTTAAAAGTGGTTTACACGGTTTAAAAACCGACCTGCCATGTGTCATTACTTTATTTGGTATTAAAACAGAGCCCTTTTATTATAGCGCAAGGTCATGTTATGACCCATATGCCCGAGGTGCTAGGCGGTTGGGGGCTGGCGCACCCTTAACCGTCCTACCGTTTGCACCGTTGGCACGGTTGCACCTGGTGCTGGGTTTTCATGCTATTTATTGCGTGTGTGCCAGGTTCAATTTACAAGGGTGCAATTTGTAGATGCAGAGACAACAAGCTTGAAGGGGGAGACTTCCAGGATGTCTAACTTCTTTGTTTTTCGACCGATTGAGGTGTCGAAAGAGCCTAGACAGGGGTTTTTGGATGCTCTGAAGCCATTGGAGTAGTCGGTTTGACAGTTTGAGCATTGTAAGACATGTATTTGAGAACTTTTGAGCAATTAATAATAATGATCCATTGGAAGCTGGACCAGGAGATGTATCCCAAGAGAGGGGTGAACTCCTTTATCAATTGTTGTGTTTATGTGCTTATGTTCATTGATTATGCTGCTGTCTATGTGTATTTTTCATGAGTAATCCCTTAATTTATGTGTTGCAAACTGATCCATTTTCTTTAAACACATAACATTTACATTGCAATAATTTCAAGTATTTCATGTCTTCTTCATTTTTAGATCAGGCACCAAATCACAAAGGGGATCTACCTAGGGCACCCATGTTTGGTACATCTCTACCATTTATTAGCGACACTACTTATAATAGACGAAAGGTTTTGTGTCGCAACAAATGGGTTCGTACCTAAGGCATAAAGAAGGCGATAGTCGAAGGATAATGAGAAAATGAAAAATGGAGTGGATACCTATCCTATATGCTAGGTTATGAAAATACCTGCCTGAGGTGACGAATGGCCAATCATGATGTTGAAATACACAAGAAAACTGAGTCAAAACTATAACAAACCAACTCAAAACCATATTTGAATTATTCCATTAGGTTAAAAAATAGCATGAAACTGTATAAAGTGGGTAAAAATAGCTTATAAATAGTAATAAAATAAAAAAATACTGTATCATTTTGATTTTTACCCAAATAGTGCAATTTGGACAAAAAATGCCTCCAAGATTCAAACGGTGATTGCGGGAGCATCAGGAAATGAAATCACAAACTGTCCGGATTAGGTAACTCTTCATCTCATCCTCTTCAAATTTAGTGGATTACATTTTTGAATTAGGTTCCAATTGTTTTGTTTTTGAGGGAGAAAATTAGGATTTTCAGTGTACACGGGTCTCCTTTGTTAAGGTCACGTGTATGATGAGGTATATGTCCCTGTGTGAACCACAGGGAGTGTGTATCAATATCTACACATGACTCTGTGCAAAGAAGGCCGCGTATAGGTACAAAAATGGCCAAGAAAGGGCGTTTAACTCAAAAAATTTGATTTGTTTTTGTAGGATGGTCCTGGAATGGAGAGAGAGAGAGCATGAGGAGGTGGATGCAACTGTTGAATGAGATCTGGTGGCTCAAGTGGCTCTAAAAATATATGGTTTGTAAAAATTTTGGGCTCTCAAAGGAATGAGGGCTCAAGTGAGGTTATTGGAGATGTTGGTGTGTTACTGGGACGCTGATAGCGAAAGATTTATCCTCGATGGACAACCACTGAAGATCGAAGTAGAGGACATCTACTTCTTGACTGGTCTATCACGCGGAGGGGAGGTTGTGAACCTCAATTCATGCGAAGG
This sequence comes from Picea glauca, assembly GCA_000966675.3. Taxonomy (NCBI): domain Eukaryota; kingdom Viridiplantae; phylum Streptophyta; class Pinopsida; order Pinales; family Pinaceae; genus Picea; species Picea glauca. The sequence continues at coordinate 191,053 of JZKD02S0757659.1, read as the reverse complement.
AGGGAGTGGGATGAATATCGAAGAGTATATCGATGCCCATTGTATAGGAGGGAATCCCAAGGTGGGAAGTCAAGTCCCCATCCGGGCAATAAGTAATCTCAGTTTAAATATCATAGTACTTGTTCTTACAAGGATCATAGGTTCAACCTCATTGCATAAAGCATAGAGACTGCTGATGTTTTATGTAGTAGAGTGTGCTAGACCCACTGTCTATGACTGGTGTACCTCACTGCTGACCAATATGAAAGATCAGTTGACAAAGTGCAAACGAGTAAGAGAAACTTCAGGTTTTCCTCTATTCTTTGAAGCTTATTTTTTGAGAAGGTTCCAATTCTGGGACCTAGAGTGAAGGTTCTTGCTAGAGGACCACGCGATCCAGCCATGGTACGGTGGATCGAGGTCATGAGACGGAAGGGAGGAGGTAGGGTGACCATACCCTACAACGATGATTTTTTCTTTTGGTGGAGGTGACAGATCATTGCACTGAATGACTATCCCTATGGGGGGATTGATTTCCAAGGAGATCCTGATATGCCACTTCCACCAGGGACTGCCTACGGTGATATACGTAAACAAAAATTTAAATATTATGTTTTTTTGCATTTTTGTATTTAAGGAACAAAATTATTTTTGGGATGGTGTTTGAGTATTAACTAGACACTTGTGTAATCACAGACGTGGGTCCACAACATCTAGAGGGATTCCTATGACATAGATGGAGGAACCAGGGAGATGAGGTGGTGGGAGGAGAAGTGAAGAGAGTCCTACAATATGTGCAGGGAAACCTGTCTCATTTGACACAGAGGATTCCTATGGTTCAGGTAGAAGATCTACCTGAAGCCATGCAGCGACAGGTGGTTGGTGTACCTAGAGCATGGGTATGACTCTTCCAGCATCTCGCAAATGCTGTGGTTTTCTACCATGAATCACATTCGGCGCCACAGGCGTAGATGTCATAGGATATGTATACCGGATGTATATGTGTATTGAGGGTTTTAGCCCCAATTTTGTAATATAAACACCGTATTTGGAAATACATAAAAAAGGATCTTCGGCTTTACTTATATATTACAATGTGTACATTGATTTAATGGTTTTATTTGCTTTATTAATGTGACAAATGCCAATATAAAACATAGTTAGCATAGCGATCAGATACATGATTAGAACTCCTAGGAATGTGATAATATGTAATAAAATCAAATTTTCATTCTAAAATACATACCCATAGGAATCGATGGAGTAAAGTAGGATCACGCACATGATAACAATCGTTCAACTGGCATACTACTAACTGGGAATCCAGGTGAACTTATAAAGATCGAATGCCATGAGAGATAGCATTGCACAAAATTTCTATGACGACGCTATATTCGACGACATTATTCATGGATGGCCCTAGGCATGCACCACTTGAAGACACCATCAGACCCTCAGGTGAGTAAACCACCCAAGCAACATAATCTAATTTTTGTGTATGACGATTGGGTTCGTCTTCGAATCCTAGGTAGATCGAAGAATCTGTTCACATCTTCCAACAAAGGGAAAACTCGATAAGAAATATAAATACAAAAGAAAAGGAGAAAAGAGACATAGATACACTAATTTACATTAGTATACAAAGTGTTATGCCCAAGACTAGGGCTCAAGCATAGTACCTTTTCAGGTAGATCCCATTTTCGGGCTCGATCAACATGTTCCCTTCATAATATTCTAATTCCTGGGCTCCTTTTTCTAGGACACGTCACACGATGTAAGGACCATGCCACATGGGTTTAAACTTTCCTGCCCCTAGCGGTTCTTTGGCTTGGTCATATAAGAGAACCAAGTCACCCTCAACATACAACCGGGGATAGACAGACTTGTCGTACTGAACCTTGACACGTTTCTTGTTTGTCTCGATAGTTGTAAAGGCCTCTCGACGTTGCTCGTCAAGACTCTCTAGGTGCACAAGGTGTCACTCTAAATATGAAGTGTCAGGTAGGAACTCGACTACCAACTTGAGAGAAGGGGTTTCACATTCAACAAGAAGGATCGACTCTACACCATGCACTAACTGAAAAAGGGAAAAAACGGTGGCGGTCTTAACCGAGGTTCGGTATGCCCAAAGCGCGGGATATAGCATGATGTGCCAATTGGAATTACTCCGATTGACAATTTTTTGCAAAATGGTCTTGAGATACTTGTTGATGGCCTCTACTTGCCCATTTTCCTCAGGGTAATAAGGGTATGAATGACCATGTCTAAACCCCAGATTAGATGCTAGTTCTACCATCATTTCATTCTGAAAGTGACTTCCATGATTAGTGACAATATCACTTGCAATACCAAACCGAGCGATAATTTGGTTGAACACGAAGAAGGTTGTAGGCTTCCCATCATATTTTATGGTAGGCATGGCCTTGGCCCACTTAGTAAAGTAGTTGACGACCATGATAATGTTTTGATGCCCCCCGACTGAAGTTGGGATGCAATTGATGAAATCTACCCCCCACTTGGTGAAGGGACCGACGATGATGACTAGGTGAAGAGGGGTTGGATGCGAGCACATTTTATGAGTAAACACCTGGCAGGGGTGACACTTCTTAACCTCTTCGATACAATCTTTAAAGTTAATGGTCCAGAAATAACAGTCTCGCAGGATTTTTTGGGTTGTCCCAAGCCTGAATAGGTGACCACCACAAGCCCCTTTGTAGAAATCATTTAGGACTAACTCGACTTCCTCGTGAGTTAAGAAATGATGCAAGATATTATCTACTCCTCGACGATACAAAGTGTCACTGAAGATGGTATAATATTTGGCTTGGTATCTAACATATCGTCAATCATCTCGCGAGAGATGCTGAGCAAAATTGAAGGTTTGAAGATATAAGACAATGTCTCTAGACCAGGGATCAGACGACGAGACAAGGAAAATGTGTTTGTCTGTGAACAAATCGACATGGATAACATCCTCATCTAATTGTGGAAAATTGATATTAACTCTGCAAAAACTAATGATTTCTTGGACTTGGCCGAAGAGAAGTCGAGATCAAATTCTTGTAATATGACAATCCATTTATTATTTTTTCCCCAGATGATACATCTAGTAAGGACGTATTGAAATGGATTGACATCTAAAACCACCGTAGTCTTGAAAAGTAATATATAATGATGTAAGCATTGGACTGTGTGAATGGTAGCCAACGATAGATTTTCAACGTTAGAGTAATTAATCTCAAGACTGACTAAATTTTGACTGAGATAGTAGATGACGTGCTTATGGAGATCATCGTCCTCCTTAACTAGAAACATATCAATCATCTCTGCAGATGCGGCAATATACAATAGGTAATCTCTATTGTAATCAAGAGATTTCAGCAGAGGGGCTAATACCAAGGATTTCTTCAAAGCGTCAAAAGACTCCTGGGCTTACTCATCCCAGATAAAGGGGGTGTTCTTCAACAGGCGCATGAAACCATTAGTAATATTGACATAATTCACTATGAACCGATGTAGAAATTTAGCTTTTCCCTATAAACCTTGAAGTTGTCTAATTGTGCATGGGGGAGGAAACTGAAGTATTTCCTCAACCTTAAGAGGATCTACCATGATCCTGGTCTCAGAAACTAAAAACCCTAAGAGATGACCAGACTTAACACAAAAGATGCATTAATGAGGGTTTAATTGTATTCTATAGTAACAACATCTTTCAAAAACTAGCCGAAGGTGTATAACATGATCCACTCTCTTGTGAGAGTGAGAAGCAAGATCATCCAGGTAGGCTTCGACTATGTGCTTGAGATCGTAATAAGTGAATGTCATGGTACGTTGGAAGGTTTCTTTGGTGTTTTTAAGGCCGAAAGGCATTTTCTTGTATGAAAAAGTACCCAAAGGACATATAAATGTTGTCTTGTGTTGGTCCTCAGGTTTGATCTGAATTTGGTTATAGCCTGAAAATCCGTCCATAAAAGAAAATATTTTGTTTCCCGCATACTCATCTAGAATCTGATCAATGAAAGGTGTGGGGAAGTTATCTTTAGGACAAGCCTTGTTCAGGTTGTGAAAGTCCATACACACACAGATGGTTACTTTTTATTTACGGGAATAGGATTGGGTACCCATTCGATCAAGGGAACTGGATAGATGAAGCCAATGTTAAGAAGCTTCTCCACCTCTACCTTAATAGCAAGGGCTTTCCTAGGATTCAGAGCTCTAAGACATTTTTTAACTGGTTTAACATTTGGGTAAGTTCTAATCTCATGTTCAAAAATCCAAGGGTCTATCCCTGGCATCTCTTCATATGAACAAGAAAATACATCTCAAAATTCTTTGAAGAGATCGGTGTAGATCATAATTTGTTCTAGCGAGCAATATGCACCTATATTTACATTCTCAATCTTGCTAGGGTTACAAGAGATATCGATCGATACAGTAGGAGAAATACTCGCCATATTTCCTTCGACATAAATGCCATGCATATCAAGTGGAACTACGACGTGACCGACTATATCACTCAGGGTAGACTAGAAGTCATCTTTATTAATTCTTTCAAGACTTGGGATAAAATAGGATCAATGATGCATGTCATCCCAAGGTATCTCAAAACCATTCATGGATTCAAGGATGGATTCCTATGAAGGAAAAGTATCATCTAGGAAATCATGAAAACAAGATAACGAGGTGGCCCATACAGGCCTAAGAACTAGATCCTCCTCGTTTGTCTGCGAGGTAACAGGATCAGGATTGACGGAAGAGTCAAGAACAACTTGATACACAATATTCACTGTCGATAGTGGTATAGCCATGCCAGCATGAAAATTTCCTCCACATGATGAAGTCAGAGAAGGTAGGGTCCATGGATCACTAAAATAGGAAGTGCAGAAAGGAATGGGCCTCCCTGCAAAAGCAAGCCTACTAGACATGGTGTAAACGTGGTGAATCGGTGCCGAGAAGTCGAAAGTACCCATGAGGGAAGAATACAGTCTGACACCGATATTCTCAGTTGTCGGATGAGAATTTTCGATCACATGGATCGACGGTCCAACATATGAGCTAGGACTAGAGTATGCAAAGGATAACTGGCCGATATTCACAATCTTCCCTTGATGAGGAAAAAAAAGTACACGGAAGACGAACGATATGAAAACGACCATAGAATAGGTCCAATTGCGACCTAGTAACAGGTTATAATCGAGAGGTGAATTAACTACCTCTATCTCCACTTCTACCATCTTCCCACCTAACTGGACTGGAAAGGTGAGGAGAATACCATGAGGGAAAAAGGAATGACCTTTGAATGCAGTCAACACGTTTGACGCCTTGGAAAGGGTCAGAGAACCGAGAGCTTTCCAACATACCAGGGACATCATGTAGGTGGCAACACCTTCATCAATGATTGCTCGTTTGATAGTATACTTGGAATACTCCACGTGGATTTGGAAAGCCACATGGTAGGACAAGTGAGGCTTCACATCTGTGATGTCAAACTCAATAATTTTCGGACCACCAGGTTCTAGAGCTCCTAAGGCAGAGAGTAAGGCATTCCTCTTTGATGGACATGTCTAGAGTACCTCTAAAGCTGACATCATGCAAGGAGTTTGGCCGAGATCCTCAACAATAGAGTATTTCTGGGCAACTCTAGCATTAGGGTTGTGGGTAGAGAGCTTAAGTACTCCTTTCAAAATACGAGGCAGTGGCTCTAGTTTCTCAATTTGTAAGTTCTTCTCCGGAGGGGGAGGAGGAGCTTCTAGACTGGTACTATATTTTGAAGAGCTATAATCTTGAGAGTGGGTGGCTATATCTATTTTTGTGTTGACCATATTGATACAAACATGGTCGCCATCTTGCGATGGTGGGTTTTGACTTCCACTAGACGCATTTACGACATTTGAATAGCTCGAGGCTAAGTGTTGGTTGTGTGGGAATGGATTTGTTAGCATAGAGGGTGGTAGATTTAAAAGCCTCACAACCTCCACGATTTTGGGGAATAAATGTGTAAGGTGTTCATCAGTACAAAGTTTACAAGGAAACTTCACCTTACATTTCTCTTTCTTTCCCTCTCCAACATTATCATTATGTATCCCATTATTGTCTTTGTCCTTAGGTTTATTGTTATTCTTCCCACCCTTACGATTATTTCGACCTTTCCTTTTATTCCCATTTGGTTGTTGGTCACCATTTGGGTTCTTCGACGATTGCATGGAATGTACATTTGTCGATTGGGTGGGTTTGGAGGATGAAGATGAAGTTGATCCTTCGACATAATTCATTGCCGAGTCTGTGGAATTTACATTGGTAGACCCTATAATTCCATCGGCATGAGGTCCAAGATTCTGTCTAGGATCGTGATTTGGCCACGGTTCATCTGGAAGAAGGTGATATAACATATGAGACTGAGTGTATATCAAATTGAGTTATTGGGCTCTAAAGATAGCTTCTTCCTTGTTGAAGACCCCATAAGTAGCAATGTCCTTTGAGATAAGAGGGTGAAAATAATTTAGGAATCATTCTAGAAGAAAGGTCGGAGGTATAGGAGTCTTAATCAAATTCTTTTGTCTATTCCATTCCTGGATATGGTCTGAGATGTGAGTGTCGGTACCCTGGCATAGAATCAAAAAATTTCAAGACCAACATCATAACGAATGAGAAATTGAAAGTGGTTGAGAAAGGCTAGCACCAATTGATGGAATGACCCGTATGTCCCCCTAGGTAGCTCAATATACCATTGTGACACAACTCCAATGAGAGTGCATTGGAATAATCATAATCTAATAGAATCATGGTTTAGATAATTCGATGAGCACCAAAGGTGAAAAGTAGTGATGTGATCACTAGGGTCCTCTCCATTCTTACCTTCAAACATTGGAATGTCTGATGGAAGTTTGGTGGGGATAGGGGGCCATGTGGGATCATGACTCACCGGGTCATTCATTAACTTAGACAAGTCTGGTAGATTAAGCATGTCCAAAAAAGGGAGATGGGGTTGCGACATTTGGCCCCACCCTCTCGCGAAAGATAGTGCATTGGGAACTGCATTCCATCTAGGATTCTAGTAAGGACCAAAACCCTATCCAAAATTATAAGGACCTCCTCTGCATTGATTTGTATAAGATGGGTTGAGAATCATTCCAGTAGGAATGCTCTAATAAGGATTATGAAAAATTCCCCCAGAAAGATTAGATCCGAGCTGAGGGTTTTGAAAATCCCCCCCAACCAGATTGGATATGGGTTGGGCGTTTCCCAAATTGTAAGACTGACCTCCTCTAGGTGGGAATCCGAAGGATTGAAGTGGATTCTTCATGCCAAAATTATTGGTCGGAATCGACACTAAGGAGATATGGATGTAATTCAAAACTTGTCCGCCAACTAGGTTGTTCCATCCAGTTGTAGAAGGATTAGACCCGGGGTTAAGAAAAGGGACACTTCCTAAATTAAGATTCATTTGGGGGATATGAGAACCACGAAATGGAAAAGGAGTGTAAGGAGGTGTAGTGCCCCTAAGTCCAAGTCTAGCATTTGGGCCAGTAGCTAGGATGGTAGTTGAAAACTGAGACATGAAGTTAGGAATACCATAATAAAATGGACTAGAAGCCATAGGGATGGTCTGAACATTATAACCTGGAGAGTGACCGAAACCCCCAAAAGGGTTCGAGGAAAGAGATGAAGCATTAACTACAGGCCGAGACATAGTACTAGTATAAGCCTCTGGCACTGCAACTGTAGCAGTTGCAGGGGTCGAAGGGGTGCCATTAACTATAGTGGGTATAGGAGTCAAAGAACTCCCAATGTTAAGAATACTAGACTCAGTGCTCATCCTTGTGGAACCACAAGTCTGAAAGGTGTATATGTGTGTACCACTCCTACAAACTCTACGCCTTTTAGAAGGAAAGAACCCGAAATCTGGTGGTAACTGTAGCAACCGACGGGACCGACGGGGAAGATGGTCTAACTCTGTGACGACTTGTGACTCTACAAAATAAAAATATATCCTAAGGCCAAATAGTAGTCAAAGAGCATACCAAAAGGTCAAATGGGAAATATGCATGCAAACGGGCTAAAGTGGTTGAGTGGCCTATCTTACTAAAGAAGGTATGCCTCATCCAAGAGGGACTTGATACTCCCTGCTAAAGTTTGGAGGTAACAAAATTAGTTATAGAGACCCTCCTGGGCTTAACAACCAGTCGGTGAGATCCCCCCAGAGAGGTAATCCTCTATAAAGGTTGTTTGATGTATGACCTCTATCTAGCCTAGGATACAAGAAGAATAACCCCTGCAAGTAACCTATGAGATACCTAAGTCAAGCAACTAATAAACCACTATATAACTGATGCACAAGCGAGCAGTCATAAGTCCAGATCACCGTATGGGAAAGGTAGAAAAGCCTGAAATGTTAAGCCTTAATATTGGCTCATTACCCCTTAATTGGGGCATATTATATTAGTAATGTTATTTTATTTATGTCATATTTAGGCCATTAGTTGTAATTATACCTCCTAGTCTCCT
>JZKD02S0757659.1:131845-174733 GCA_000966675.3 Picea glauca | reverse complement strand
CCAAGGAGACATTTTCATTTTGAATTATCTTGTACTTGAACATTTAAGTGGGGTAAAAGGAGGTTGCCCCCTCGAAGAGGCTTATTATCTGAAATGATCTCTTTTTCAAGGTGTTGAGTACTTTTTCTGAGGTTTTTCTATGCTATATTGATGTTTGGTTCTTAACACGGAACCTTGAAAGCACCGCCTCTCACAGAGGTATGGGTACTAGCAAGATCCTCAAATACAAATAAATCCACAAAATATTTTTGACACTAGGCAAGTATCCAGGGGTTATCCCTTAAACTAACTTCATGCGACCTCGTGATTAAATCTGGTGTGAGCAGAGCCTCCTGATATTACCAATTATAGAATGGACTTGTCAACTCCCTATATCAGACACATATGTTGATTTAATTTCCTTGGAGAATTTTACTCACAAAATCCTATTCCAAGTCACTAAATCCTAGGCTAGTTTTTGCACCCTAAAAATAAAATCGTGACTAATCAATTTGAGTTTAAAGAGTAAATTTTATTGGCCATGATTACTCAAAAGGGTATGGAAGCGAAACTCATGATGTTATGAATCTGCAAAAGATAAATATGAATATAATGCAAAATCTACCTTTAACTTTTCAATGAATGATATGCTAATAAAAAAAGTGTAATTTTCAATTTCAAGTCTACAATTCAGAAGTAAAATGAAATCTTTCACTAAATGTACTAAGATAATGATAAAGGTTCAAAGACAAAAATGTTAACCAATGCAAAATGCCTATTTTTTGTATTTTCAATATATTAAAGAGAAAGTGCATGGACTAAAAGGTAATCTGATATATAACTTCTACTGTGTATAAACAAAATAACTCAAGAAAAATACCAAGCAGTCGAGCAAAAAACCTAGGGTTCAAGGAAAAAGCAAAAAATGAAAAACAATGAGAAAGACTATGCCCATAAATTGAACTCCGAACAGGCTTCCTGCCAACCTAGAGAAGCTCAACAGGCACTACAGAGACCTAATAAGGTTCATCAAACATCAAAACTCACCCAGGAGTAACTAAACCAAGAAAAAAAGAAAGGAAAAGTGGTATATGCGACTGTTCAATAGAAGAGTGTGTATATACGCAGCTTTCAGAGAGGCAGAACGTGTGTGTATGCGACTATCAAGTCAAAAGGAGTGCATAGGCTTTAAAACAAGGCCAGGCAAGGGAAAAAAGACTGAAAGCTCAGACTCAGAGTGAACAAAATCTTCCATGCAGTGATATGACAAGAAACACAAAGGAAAAAGATCAATTCAATAAGAAAAAGCACTTCAACCCTTAGAAGGAATATCTCTCCCCAATGGAGTCGCCATTTATATTACAAGGGAAAAAATCTTTATGGCCAAGGGAAAACCACAACAGACATGTATGAATGCAGAAATCAACTCAACTCCATTGTATGCTATATAAACTATTGTGCAAGATAAGAAAGAGGCCTACCTCGATCCAACGTTTGATGATGTTCCACGATTGAGCACTTCAACCCAAAGCTTTGTACCTGCAATAAGTTCTCAACGAACACGCAAAGCAAGTATATAGTGATAATGTAAAGGGGTTAGCACATTAGATAGCATAATCCATTAATAAACATTACAAACATTCCCATGGATAATAATCATATATTTTCACGATACCAATAGGACAGGAAAGGAGTATTTCTATTAATAATTGATCAACATAAGTGTCAACATTACAGACTTTTGTGTTAGCACGGTTTGAAACCAAGGAACCAAGTTCCTTCCAACTGGGTCTCCACCACTTCAATCCTCCACCAAAGGAAAGATTGAAAGAGAGAGAGAATGAGGTTCTCTCAACAATAGGGAAATAGCTTGGGGGATGAACACTATATTCAGACTTGAGGGAGAAAGGGATGAAGACTCAATATGAAGTAATTTCTCCAGAGTAACTTTGCTCTCAAAGATGAACTCTTTCTCCTCTTTTCCATTGCTCAAAATTGTGCTCTTATAGCCTTCAAAATGAAACTGAAGGTCCAATTTGGAACGTTTCTAGTATATGGAAGTCCAAGGATCAGAGATCTCTTGTCATGACATGGAAACTTGACTTCATTTTTGTATTTTCTGGCACAAATCCCAATGTACATGGGTTGTAGTGGAGCAGCCTATGTATACGCTTGTTGTATAGCTGATAGGGAACATATATGTGGAAAAATGTTTATTTTTAGCTTTGGATTATCAAAAAGGGATGATAAGTCTGCATAGGGAAATGGAAAAAGGCCCTCTTTGCAAGATAGAAATGGTGAGGCAAATCTTGTTATAATAGGATGTATTCTTAGAAAACACCCTCCAGAGAAATTCGACAAAGGAAATACTCAGAAGGATGCCTTTCCTTTAGACATGATCTATAGTGACCTCATGGGACCTTTTCTGCATCCATCAACCAATAAATCAATGTACGTGCTCATTTTTGTTGATGATTTGTCACGCTTCACATGGATTTTATTTCTCAGGAAAAATTCAGAGGTCTTTCAACACCTCAAATATTTCAAAGCCCTTGTTGGGACGTAGTCATGAAATAAAATCAAATTCCTCCAAACAGATAATGGGGGAGAGTATGTCAACCACGAGATAAAAAATATTTTTCATGATGTAGGGATTCAATTGAAGCACATGGTTCCCTATACTCTATAGAAAAACATAGTTGTTGAGCGGAAAAATAGATCTCTAAAAGAGATGGCATCTTGCACACCACATGCAAAGTCACTTCCAAAGATATTATGGGCTGAACCAATTAATTGTGCAACCTACATCCAAAAAATATCTCCGCATAGATATTTCAAGGATAATACCCCCTATGAGGCTTGGAGTGGCCTCGAAATAGAAGTGACCCACTTCCATATTTTTGGTTCATGTGCATGGGACAAGATTCCCTCTCAGAAAAGGAAGGCACTTGATCTAGAGAGAAAAGTGTGTATATTGTTTTGTTACCATGACGGTGTTAAGGGATACAGACTCATTGATCTTTCCTCGTACCGACTCAACATTGAGCGAAGTGTCCAATTCGAAGAAAGTGTCTCACATGTATGTCAACAACCTCATGTAGACACTTTTGTTCTTCCACCTATCAAAGATGATGAGAATGCACATGGAAACTCTTCTTCGGATGAGATTTATGATTCATAGGATTCAGATGATTCAGATACCAAGTTAGTAAATTTAGATGTAGATTCAGTGCATGCATATGTAGATGCAAAGCCAGAGCCAAGTCCCAAGTGGGCCAAGACTACTCTTCAATATGTAGGGGATCTTGTTGGGGATCCATCTAATACTAGGAGGACTCAATCTGATTTTGCGGAGCCTCATCTTGCACTCAATGCCACTGAATTGATGTCACCAAGGCATATTTTCTTGGTTTAGTCTTCAAATCCACAGTCCTATGGAGAGGTTGTTGGAAATACCTTTTGGGAATTTTCCATGCAGGAGGAGTACAACTCCCTCCCCGAGAACCAGACTTGGGATATGGTTCCCCTTCCTTCAGGATGGAAACTTGTTAGGTGTGTAGAAATTTCGATACAAATTAATGTATTCATGTGATTCTCCTGATCTAACAATTTCCGCCACTTATTAAATACATAATCTCTTCTACTATTATTATTGCGGAAGTAATTAAACCACGATCAAAACCACAATGCACAAAGTGAAATATCAATAACACACAATACATAAGTTTTACCGGGAAAGCGTAAAGCTAAAAACCCCAACTATCATATATTGTGTATATCATGAATCCTGAAACAATCTCATACAAAAATCTAATCCAAGAGCTCTCAGTATAATACAATCATCTCACATTGTCATACACAAATTAGCAAATACATGCACCAATTCCTGTGTCCAGATAGCCTGCCTCCTCTGCACAAACTCTACAATCTGAATTCTCACAATGAATCGAATGAACACAATTGCCTCGTTTGCACATGCTCATAAGCATATCCAATGCATGTGTGAACAAATCACAACTGATAGCCAAACTGTCCCTTTCACTTGTTATCTCAACTGGATCTCCATTGGAACTGACATGCATGTAATTAATCGTGGCGAATCTTCAATTGCATGTGAGTTCACTGATTAACTGAACTCTCACTAGTGCATGTTTAGTTACAACTAGTACAATTGATATTAACTCACTTAACTACACTTATAATTCTATTACAATTCCAAATCACTGAGTTATGAATGAGATAATAGATTAATATTTATTGCCTAATTTAATTAAGGGAAAAGTAAATTAGACACATGTTTCTTGTTGACTTTTCAACACTCCCTCTCAACAAGAAAGGGATTATACTTCACCCCAATCCTGTCTCTATGATATTCGAATTTGCTCCTGGTGAGCGCCTTCGTCAGAATGTCTACATCCTGATCTTCTGTAGGAATGTATTAAAGCAACATGATCTTCCACTGCACACAATATCTGAGATGATGATACCAGATATCTATATGCTTAGATCTGTCATGAAACACAGGATTAATTGAGAGTTTAATGCAACTCTGATTATCACAATAAATCACTGTCGGATCTAAATGAGAACCAAACAAACCAACCAAGATCTTCCTCGTCCAGATAGCCTCACATGTATCTTGACTCACTGGCATGTATTCCGCTTCTGCTGAACTAAGTGCCACAAATCTCTGTTTCCTGTTGTACCAAGAAAAAACTGTAGATCTGATACTAAAGATCCCTCCTAATGTGCTCTTTCTGTCCGTTGGGCTTCCTGCCCAATTTGCATCTGTGAAGCCATGCAACTTCACCTCATCCGTCTGTCTATACCATAATCCATACTCATATGTGGCCTTTAGATATCTTAGGACATGATTCCCCACCTTCCAAAAGAGTTTGGTAGGCTTAACCATCGCTTGACTTAGCTGGTTAACCACATAGAAAATGTTTGGCCTCGTACTCACTAAATACATTAGTGAACCTACTAACTATCGATAGACAGTAGCATCCACTACTTCTCCAGAAGTAGCATCCTCTTTCCTCAAGTTTCCTGGAAGAGGAGTATCCATGGTTTTGCATCCCTCCATGTGAAACTTACCCAGTATCTCTCTTGTATACTTTCCTTGAGACACAAAAAGTTCACCATCTCACTGCCATATTTCCAAACCAAGGAAATAATGAAGAAGGCCCAAATCCTTCATCTCAAACTCCTTTGCAAGGTCCTACTTGGAGTTTATCAACTACTCATCACTAGTAAGTATTAAATCATCAACATAAAGCACAATGATTAAAATCTTACCCTCCACCACAATTTGCATCTGCTTCACTTTTGGTGAAGCCCAATCCGGTGAAATAGTTGTATATCCAAGTGTACCAAGCACGAGATGCTTGCTTCAGCCCATACAGTGCTCTCTTGAGTCTGCACACATGCGAATCTCTGTCAAAGGTCTCAAATCCTTCTAGCTGCTCAATGTACACTTATTCCTCAATGATCCCATTGAGGAACATAGTTTTTACATCCATCTGATGAATGCGCCAGACCATCTGTGTTGAGAGTGCAAGGATGGATCTTATGGAAGAGTACCTTGCTATAGGTGCAAAGGTGTCACCATAATATATCCCCTCGATCTATGAGAAGCCCCGAGCCACAAACCTGGCCTTGTATTTCTCCACACTCCCATCAACAACTTTCTTTACCTTGTAGATCCATCTCAAACCTACCACTGATTTATCAATCGGTCTTGGGACAATATCCCATACACTGTTTTTGACAATGGCGTCATACTCCTCTACCATAGCATCAACCCAAGTGGGGTCCTGCACTGCTTCCTAAAAGGAATATGGTTCAATCACAATACATTTTCTCATAAGAGCCATGTATCCAGCAAATCGATCAGGAGACTGTCTCTGCCTGTGCTATGAAATAGGGGATCCTATATTCTGTGCAACATCTAGTCTCAATATATTAGCTTCCGTGGTGTGATTTCTACCATTTCTGATGGATGGCTCTACTTGAGTGGTTTCCTCTACTCCATGAACCTCCTCATGTGGCTGATCCACATCTTGAGACTCATCCTTGGGAACCAACAATTCCTCCTCTGCATGCAAGTCTAGCTCCCTCTCAAGCGACAACCACATGGCTTTCCCCTCATCGAATTTGATATCCCGTCGCATAACAATCATCTTACTATTTGGAAAATACACATGATAATTATGGGGTGTTTCTGTGTACCCCACAAATATCCCAACTTCAACAGTCGGTTCTAGATTCTTCCTGGCATCCTTGTTTACATGCACATAAATAGATGAACCAAAAAATTTTAAATGCGAAACATCAGGTTTCTTACCAGTAAAAGATTCTTCAAGTGTACTCATGCCAAGTACTCTATGAGGAAAACAATTCTGCACATAAACCGTAGTATTGCATGCTTTTTCCCACAAATGCATAGGTAGGCCCTAATCATGCAACATTGCTCGTGCTGCACCCACGATCGTTCTGTTCTTTCTCTCTGCGACCCCATTTTGTTGTGGGTTATGAGGCGCTATGAGTTCTCTTCGAATTCCTTCTCTGTTGCAGAATTATTTGAATTCATTAGAGATGTATTCTCCACCATTATTTCTCCTTAGAGCCTTCACTTTCTTCCCCGACTCTTTCTCCGCCAATGCTTTAAACTCATAGAAATTTGAGAATGTTTGATCCTTCTTCTGCATGAAGAATATCCAACATTTATGAGAAAAGTCATCAACAAAAATAACATAATACCTGTGTTTTTCTGTTGAAGCAACCGAGAATGGCCCACACACGTCCGTGTGAATTCTCTCCAGGATCACCGAAGAATGGTTCTCTTTTTCCTGAAAGGTAGAATTTACATACTTCCCCAGGGTGCACCCCTTGCACTGATCTGACTGAGCAAGTGTTCCCCTTGGAATTCCAGTAGATATTTGTTGCATGATCTTCATAGCTCCATGATGAAGATGGACTAATATCCTATGCCATAATTCGCCCTCATCCTGGCTCACCACTATTTCTGCCTTGCCTAGCATGGCACTGCAACCATCTACCTATAACATGTAGAGATTCTTAACTTGAATCCCTATCTTCTTGACTTGACCTGTTGCTTTATGTCGCAGGTAGGCTATACCACTGCTAAAAACAACATCATAGCCTCTGTCCTCCAACATTGYGACTGAGACCAAGTTTTTCTTCAGACCTGGAACATGCATAACATTTTTCAATTGAAATGGTTTACCTGACTCCCTCTGAAAGGTAATGGTACCAATACCAGTTTCACTGTATTTTCCATCATCACCCATCTCTATATGCATTCTAAGATCTTTCTCCTCCAAGTCAATGAAAGACTCTTTATCTCCCGTCATGTGGAAGGAAGCGCCACTATCCAAATAACACACCGATCCCAATGCACTTGAATCCATGCATGTGATCAAAGAGAATTCAAGCTCAAATTGTGAGACAAGAGCATCACTAGTTGTAGCTCCAACAATCGTCTTGTTCTTCTTCTTCTGCGGACAGTTAGTAGCAAGATGCCCATGTTCGTGACAGTGAAAACACTTCACTTTGGACAAATCCATCTTCTTGACTTTAGACTCGGAATTTGATTGGAATTTTCTCCCTTTCCCTTTCCTTGCCTTGGCAGTCAAAGCACAATCCTCTTCATCATCATGCTTTGATGAAGATCCATCTCTAGTATTCCGCCTGAACTCCTCTTGCATCAGATCGGACCATAGTCGTTCCCAATCCAACAACTTTTCCCTTCCATTTACAGAGTCTTGATAACTGTGTCAACTCTTAGGAAGCCCTAGGAGCACCAAGCTCACCAAATCATCAGCACCAACTATTATTCCCACACTTCCAAGCTCATCCTGACATTGGACAAATTTCGTGAGATATTTTGGAATGGTGTCGCCTTTCTCCATCTTAATCTTCCTGAGTTTATCTTTGAGCGCCAATTTCCTATGGTCGCTACTGTTTTGGAACAGATCTGTCAAAAACTTCCACATTGCATATGGTGTGGTTTTCCCATGGAGACTTGAGACAATGTGGTCTCATACTCCCTCCAACAGAATCCCCCTCACCTTCGCCACTTTCTTTTTCCATGCATCAAGATTTGCAGTATTTGTCGCAACCGACTTAGGAACATCTGCATCAATGTAACCCTTCAAGCCATTGTCCTCGAGCACTGCCTCCATCGTGTTCTTCCAGGAAATGTAGTTAGATATTCCCTCGAGTGCATACTCCAACCTCAATCCATTGAAAGACATTTTGATCTTGAATCAAGTGTCACACCAACATAAAACTCAACTTCATTCAAGATACAAATTTAGAAATTTCGATACAAATTAATGTATTCCTGTGATTCTCCTGATCTAACAATTTTCGCCACTTATTAAATACAAAATCACTTCTACTATTATTATTGCAGAAGTAATTAAACCATGATCACAACCACAATGCACAAAGTGAAATATCAATAACACACAACACAAAAGTTTTACTAGGAAAGCATAAATCTAAAAACCCCAACTATCATATATTATGCATGTCATGAATCATGAAACAATCTCATACAAAACTCTAATCCAAGAGCTCTCAGTACAATACAATCGTCTCACACTGTCATACACAAATTAGCAAATACATGTGCCAATTCTTGTGTCCAGACAGCCTGCCTCCTCTTCACAAACTCTGCAATCCAAATTCTCACAATGAATCAAATGAATACAATTGCCTCGTTTGCACATGCTCATAAGCATATCCAATGCATGTGTGAAAAAATCACAACTGATAGCCAAACTGTCCCTTTCACCTGTTATCTCAACTGGATCTCCATTGGAACTGACATGCATGTATTTAACCGTGGCGAATCTTCAGTTGCATGTGAGTTCACTTATTAACTAAACTCTCACTAGTGCATGTTTAGTTACAACTAGTACAACTGATATTAACTCACTTAACTACACTTATAATTCTGTTACAATTCCAAATCACTCAGTTATGAATGAGATAATAGATTAATATTTATTGTCTAATTTAACTAAGGGAAAAGTAAATTAGACACATGTTTCTTGTTGACTTTTCAACAAGGTGGAGATGGGTCTACAAGACCAAGAGTGTAGTGGATCGACAAGTTAGCAGATACAAAGCCATGCTAGTTTCCAAAGGATTTCAACAAGTGCACAGTATTTACTATGATGATACCTTTGCTCCAGTATCAAATATGGATTCCATACATTTGTCACTTTCCATTGCGGTAGCCAAGGGATGGGAATTCCATCAGATGGGTGTGAAGAATGCATTTCTTCATGGCGATCTCTCTGAGGAGATATATATGGAGCAACGCTAGAGATTTATGTAGGGTTCACCTTTGGTCTGCCAACTGAAGAAGTCTCTTTATGGCCTTAAGTAGGCCCTGAGGGCATGGTATGACAATATGGAATCCTACATGCCATCATATAACTTTGTACATTTTAATTTAGACTTGAATGTTTACATGATCAAGATGATTGATTCACTTCTACTCTTAGTTTTGTATGTTTATTTTTTGTTGATCATCAGTTTATCCACTTCAATGATTGTTGCAATCAAGAGGATTGTGCATGACAGGTTATTTATGACAGACATGGGTTTGCTACATTTCTTCCTTGGACTCAATATCAATCAGGATGCATTAGGAATCAAATTGTCTCAGGAAAGGTATGCATGAGATCTCCTTGAGAGGTTTCACACGAAAGACTGTTAGTCTTCCCCGACTCCTTTCCTATCAAGAGTCAGAATGGAGGATGGTAGAGACACTCCACTGGTGGAAAACACACTGTACAGACAACTACTGGGGAGTTTTTTGTATCTCACACACTCCAAACTAGACCTCTCATATGTAGTTGGAGCAGTCTCTAGGTTCATGTAGGTTCAACTACATTGGAAGGTTGTAAAGTGTATCCTTCGATACGTACAGGGAACCATCACCTTTGGGATTCACTATGCAACAGAATCTACATTGGATGTCATAGGGTTCACTCATTATGGTTGGTCTAGTGATAGAATTTACCACAAGTCCACATATGGTTACTCACTTAGTCTTGGTTCTGGGCCTATCTGTTGGTAGAGAAATAAGCATGTTTCTATTGCACTATATTCAGATGAGGAAGAGTAAAAAGGGGTAGTTAACATAACCATTCAGGCTATGTGGCTTCAACATTTTCTCACTGAGTTGGGAATTCATTTTCATCAATCAATCGTCATCTAGTGTGAAAACCAGATCACTCTAAAACTCTGCAGATATCCATTTTAGAGGTAGCGGACAAATCACATTGAGATCCACATGGACTACATTCGGTACTTAGTACACGAGGGGATCATCGACCTTCAGTTATGTCCTACAGCGGAACATACTACAAACATCTTCACCGATACCTTCACTGAGAAGAAGTTTCATTCTCTACGGAGTCGTCTTGGAGTGAAGGACACAGTTTCCTAACAACTGTCAATTATTCTTTTTACATACATTGTACTTTGATGGGGGGGGTTTTACATGAGGTTTTCCCTCTTTCCTTATTTATTTCAGTGTATCTTTTGTATTTGGGTACCTAACATGGCCTCGTTGTCGGGACCCATTCTTTATTTTCACCATAGTGATGTTCAAGGGGGGTTTTTGAGATACTTCACACACACCTAGGATTTATTTTTCCTAAGGTTTTCCCTATGTTTATTAATCACTATTAAGTATCCTATTTTTTAGGGAGAATATTCCTCTAGGAGAATATTCTCTTCAGTTCACACTTTAGTTTGATCAGTTGAGTGAGGTCTAGATGCCACATTGGTATTATCACCATGCAACATTGGGCTCATCACCAAATAATGTTCATTTTCCTTGGGATCATCACTAGAATAGAACATTACTCAATATTCCTTGTTCTCCTCCTCACTTCACTTTGTTTCAGTCAATTAACTAAATATTGAGAAACTAGTTAACTTAGACTAGGTGGAAGTTCACTCTCGTAACTTCCTGAGAGACTAGACTAGGTGGTAGTTTACTCCCGTAATTGTTGGTGTGTCTCTAGATCACTCTAGACCACCACTATGGTGCATTTAATTATCCTCCAATGTGCATTAGTTGATTTATACAGAGTATATCATGTGTAAATTATCATTCAATTTTTTGGTTAATGAGAATCTTCCATTCTTTCGCTCTTTCTCTTTTCTCATATTTTCTTTGCAAATTGTGTATGTAATTTGCTAAATAGATCTATTTTGTGCAGGTCCAACACATTTACATATGAAAATGTTCAAATTGATGAGGAAAATTTGTATTATAAAGATGAAGATGCAAATTTTGTCTTAGTTTCAGATGGGTATGTCAATCACATAGCAACAAAAGAGATTATTCAATTGAAGAACAATACAAATCCCAAAGGTCCTATGCCTCTTGAAAAATTGTTTGATGACAATGATGTGGCTAAAACTTCTAGGGTAACTACAAATGAATATGAGGTTGATGAATTTAATATAGGGACATATAAAGAACATAAATTTGTTAAGCTATCTAAGTCTGTGTCCCCTGAGAACAGAGAGAAATATCTTGAATTGATGAGGTAGTTTTCTGATGTTTTTTCCTAGAGTTATGAAGATCTGAAATTCTATGATAAAATAATCATTCAACACACAATACCAACTAAATAAAATCATAAACCTTTCAAACAAAAATTGAGAAGAATCAATCCACTCTTGTTGGCACTTATTGAGATGGAGGTAAGGAAATTGTTTGAATCTAAAATAATTGTTTCTTTGAGTTTCTCCAAGTGTCTAGCTAATCTTGCACCCATCAGAAACAAAAATGGAGAAATAAGGCTTTGTACAGATTTTAGGAATTTGAATAGAGTTTCTCTTAAGGATAATTATCCCTTGCCGAAAATGCATCATATATTGCAAAATATTGTAGGCTCCCAGAGAATTTCAATGTTGGATGGGTTTTCTAGATATAACCATATCTTGGTGCACCCATATGAATAGGAGAAGAAAACATTTACAACCCCATAGAGCAACTTCATGTATGCTAAAATTCCCTTCGGACTCATGAATATAGGGGAAACTTTCTAGAGGGATATGGACATAGAATTTGTTGAGGAGAAGGATAAGTTCATTTTTCATTTACTTAGATGATATAACTATGTATTCAAACTCTAACAGTGAACATTTGCAGCATTTGAAGCAAGTTTTTGAAAAGTGCAGAAAATTTGGGATCTCTCTCAACCCCAAAAATTAAAATTTTGTTGTGAAGGAAGGACAATTTCTGTGACACATAATTTCAAGGGATGGTATCAATATTTACCCTAATAGAGTGGATGGAATACAAAATAGTAGTGCTCCAAGGAGAAAAAAAGAGGTACAATATGTTTTGGGTAGGATAAATGTTTAAAGAAGTTTTATTCCTAATCTGGCTAAAATAAAAAAGAATTTCACAAATATGTTGAGGAAAGTAAATGCAATAAGATGTAAAATAGATGAAAAGCATTCGTTTGAATAGTTAAAGGTATCTCTAACCAAATCTCCTATTTTGGTTAGCACATATTTTTCAAGGGATTTTATTATTTTTTCCTTTGCTTGAGAGCACACTATAGCAGTGGTACTAATGCAAAAAAGAAATTGGAGTCAGGAACATCCTATTGATTTTTTCAGTAGGTATTTGAGAGATTCCACTCTTAAGTATAATATTATGGAGAAGCAGGCCTATGCCTTGGTAAATGCTTTGAAAGAGTTCATAATGTATATTTTACACTCTCATGTTCTTGTATATCTTCCTAATAATGTTGTAAAGGACATCTTGACTCAACCTGATCTTAAGGGAAAGAGAGGTACGTGGATTGCATCCCTTTTAGAATATGAATAGGAGATTAAACCTACAAAACTAATCAAAGGACAAGGTCTTTCTCAAATGATGACACAATCAAATTTTGAGTTATTGGGAGTAAATTTTATCACTGATCTTTCACAGGATGTAGAAGAAGAAGTCCCTCCTAAAGTAAGTCAGAAATTATTGGAATCATCTTGGTACAATGATATTATCTTTTTTTTACAAAATTTTCAGGCCCCTCCGTAATTGACAAAATCCAAAGCTCGGTTTAAAAAAAAAAGGAAACAATGTTTTGTGTACTTAATGGTTCCCTCTATTGGAAAGACCCTAGTGGAGTGTTATTGAAATGTCTTGTAGAGGATGAATCTCAAAAAACCATGAGGTAATTCAATAAGGGTGACTATGGAGGTCATCATTACTGGAAATAAACGGTTAATAAAATTCTAAGATCAGGCTTTTACTAGCCTACAATATTTGTTGATGTGTATAAACATGTTTCCAGTTGTCATGAGTGTCATATTTTTGAAGGGAAAAGAAATATGTAGCCTTTGCCATTAAATCCCATTTCTATAGAAGCTCCTTTTCAAAAATGGGGCTTGTATTTCATAGGAGAAGTGAATCCCTCATCCTCATCTCAACATAGATTTATTTTAACAACCAACAAATATTTTACAAAGTGGATAGAAGTTGTACCTACTCAACAGGAAATTGATTCAGTCATCATTCAATTTTTGGAAAGTACTATACTCTCAAGGTTTTGTTGTCCAAGGAGGATTATTACTGATAATCTTGTTTCTTTTAATTCTAAAAAAATAGCCAAATTCTACATTGATTATGGTATCACACTTAGCCACTCAACATCCTACTACCCACAAGGTAATGGTTTTGCTAAATCATCTTACAAGAGTTTGATCCGGATCATCAAAAAGTTACTACATGAGATTAATAAATCTTGGCACAAGAAGTTGATTTTTTCACTTTGGGAAGATAGGGTAAGTAGAAAGAAGTCTATTGGCACATCTCCATTCCAAATTGTTTATGGTGCAGAGGTAGTTTTTCCTACTTCACTTGGGCTTCCAATCATGAAACTATTGCAAGAGGTAGATGTTGAACCTAATAATATTCAAAGGAGGATAATTCAATTAGTTCATGTCCATCAGATGAGAGAAGAGGTATTAAAGAATGCTCAATTATACCAAGACAAAATGAAGAAGGTGTTTGATAGAAGAAAAAAGGATGATGATTTTCATATTGTTGATTTGGTGTTAAAATGTGATGCAAGGAATGAAGACAAGGGAAAACATGCTAAATTTGAAAATCTATGAAAGAGGCCATACAAGGTTGCATCATATCATGGGAGAAATGAATTTTTGTTACTAGAGATTAATGGAGAATACATCATTGGAGGACCTGTTAATGAAAGGTTTCTCAAACATTATTCTACTTAAAGAAATTTTATTTCCTAGTTTCTTGTAAATATTAATATTGCAGGTTTGGGTAGCACTAAAAAAAAAATGAATCTCGAAGAGAAGGCCCTAAGATTTTATGGGTGTTACCAAGTGTGCTCTTGTGACCATATTTAAAAGGTCAAGTTAGTTTTGAGTCAATTTTATTCATTTAATAAAGGGCGCAATGGATTAGGCTACTAGTCTGCTTGTTCTTTGGCTCCTCACAAGGAGGATTCCATCCCCATTGGAGCCAGTGTTAGTGTCCTATAAATAGGTTGTTAGGGTTTGAGTTAAAAATTTATGATAGGGTAAAATAGTTCCTTGGTATCATAAATACCGTGGCATTTTTCTCTTAGATCATGATTCAATGGGTCTATGATTGATAAATTTGTTTAGATAAGGTCATAAAATAAAGTTTGGGTAATGAAACATGTGGTCTTGATGCCAAAATATATGGGTTGTCATGTCACCAAAGAGTCATAATGAAAGATCATGAGGTCAATTCAAATTATTGAGAGTCATTATTGTCGTGGTCCAGAGAATTTCATGATTTCAAATATGTTAGAGAAATGTGGCATCATCAAGCTAATTAGTGTGTTGCACAATTGTCTAATGATGCACAATTGGATTTTGGAGTACAACATGATATGATAGGTATGAGTGATGAACTAATTTGGTTTTTTCTTCAAAATATTCATCTTCCATGCAAAGGAACCCCTCTCATACCTCTCTACTTATCTACAAATATGAATATCGCCCATCCAATCTTGTTGCGCATGGGCTATAGGGGAGGCTGCTCACAATGTTGCGCATAATCACCTAGCATACTTCTACACCCTACAGTTTTTGTTTGAGATTATTGGTTGAAGCTTGAAAGGAAAACCTTTCTTATGAACCAAGAACCTCAAGATTCACCTTAAATGCATGTCCCTTGCTACATCAAACCAAATTTTTCTCATTCGTTGCACATATGCAAGCACTGCATTTTACACTGTTCACAATCCTTATTTTTCATTTCCACATGGAATTCATACACACTAGCATCATGGAAACTCCAAAAGGTAGGAGAAGGAACAAAAAGGGTGGTGATGTTGTCATATTTGAGCCTTAGGTTCTAAGTCTAGTGAATTCATATCCAACAATCATAGATTATTTTGAACAAGTGGGTTGCATAAGGTTTTGTGGAAAGCTTCAGGGGTACAACATCCAGGTGGAAAAGGAGTTTACATTGAATTTTGATGGAATTTGGGATAAGGTAGGAAATACCAAGTTTCAGGTTTCGGATAACACCATCACTGCTGCAATAGAGATCCTTTCTCATGGATAACAATAGTTTAAAGGTATGCAATTGGTTCTAGCCTGTTATCATGAATTTTTGAATCATGAATTTAGAAACATTGATTTTGGCTACCATACCTAGAGAAATTTTATTAAAGAATCATAGTAATTTTTTGAGGGTAATTCAAAGGTTTTTTACATGTGAAGGGAGATGCATTAGGGTTTACCAATATCATATCAGGATTTTAAATAACTTCACTCGTAGGAAACCCTTGAATCTACCCTATTACCTTTTCAGAAGCCTAGGAAAAATGGTTGAAAAAGTACAAGTAAGGAAAGATCAAGGAGAACCTATCCTCTTCCAATTTTCATTGATAAATTTGTTGGTATTATAAGAGCTTACAAAGAGGAATCAATATTAGGAAGATTTTGTAGCATCATCACAGATAGTAGTTGATTCTTTTAGCATCCCTCGGAGCATGAGCGATACACCTTCATCTATAGAAAATACTACCAAATATGTCTATGAGAGTTATTTAAAAAAAGGGCAAAGGAAACTGAGGAACCTGTAGTAAGTCAACAAGCTAAAAAGAAGGGAACAAATATCCACTTTTCCCCAAAATAGGTCACAGGTCCTAGAAAACCAGTTACTAGGTCAACATATAAAAGAATGACAACCATGCACACATCAAAATAACCTGAGGAATATCCAAAATCCTTCACATAAAAGGACTGTCCAAATGACAAATACAACCTAATCATTGAGTTGCAAGAAAAGTTAAAGAAAACCCATTTTTTCATAGCATAGTTGTAACATGAAAATATGGAAATGGAGAAAAAATATTTGGAATAGGGCTCCAAGAAAGATATCTCAGTAACAGGTGAAACATCAGTGCCTGTAACTCCAACAAACTATAAACAAAGGGGTAAATGGAAGGCAGTGGAGTAGAGTCCAAAAGTGAAAGAAATACCTAAACCTATTGTTCCTTTGACTAGACCCTCTGCCAGAAAGTTGAAAACTCAGGAAGAACCTCAAGCAAAAATTCAGCCAACGAAAAAGAAGAGTGATGAGGGTCTGGATACTTTCAAGAGGTTAAGGAAACCACTGAGAGAAGCACAAGATATTATAATCCATAAGAGGGAGGACAATATAAGAGAAAATATGAGATGTATAGAACTCCTATATGATTGTGATTCTGCAATAGGCAATTCCATATTCATGGTGAAAAGAATCTTGTCTCTACATAAACAACTAAAGAACATATATAAGAAAAATATGACTTTGATAAAAGAGAACATATCCCTCAAGAAAGAAATGGAGCAGTTGGATACAAATAAGAGGGGGAAGGGAAATCTTGATTTTCTTGCTAAATCAACAAAACTTTAAGTCCCTGAAGTTGGATTCATCAATTTTCCCTTTTTTGACAACGAGAAACATAAAAAGCCTAACCCTGATTATCAAAATCCTCTAATTATTTGAATGTGGAATTCTTATGCACATTGGTAATTTTTTTATGAATCATTATACATGATCATTTTTGTACCATAGTATGCATTGGAGACTCCGTTTTGATCTGTAAATGAAAAATTTACAGTTGCACAGCAGGCACGTTGTGCAACTGTAACAGTCCAATTTCAAGCAGCTATTTGAATTTCTTTGTCAAAGTTTTGAGTGGGAAATATCAGAGTGATAATGAGATAGATATTTGGGTGAAGTGAGATATTTCATGGAAGTTTTCATGTATCAAGGTGTTAAGGTTTGAGTGGAAAATGTGTTTTTTTAAGGAGGGAAAGTGTTTTAGGGCACCCTACCATGAATTTTAGATTATTGTTATTGTTGGATTACTAAGAGGGGGGGTGAATCAGTAATAGAGAGATAATCATTTTTAATCACAAAATGAAAGTGTTATATCAATGTAGCATTACCATCCAATAGTTGAAGAATAAATAAACAATGAACAAATGAGCAATCATACACATACATAGTACACTAGTGTTTTTACATGGAAACCCAAAGACGGAGAAAACCACGTAATGATTTTTATTATATGTATTTAATAATTACATTCATTGGAAGCACCGACTTCCTTTATTTTTCAGCTACAACTGGAAGGAGGCTCCAACCCCCTAGTTTCTCAGGCTACAACCTGAAGGAATCTCTAGGTCTTGTTGGCCCTTGACCAAGTTTTGAGGAACACTTGGTCATATTTGACCGTTTTTGGACTTCGACAGCCTTTCAATGATGGAGCGCTAGGAGAAGCATAGATCACGGGATCTCGGCCCACTTTTGGGGCCCTTTTAGGGTTTTGGGTTAATGTAATGGGAAGAGATTTCATCCCATGGGTTTACCCATCTTTAGGCCTATTTTGTAAAGTATAAATAAGTAGCTGAGCAATGTAAGAGAGGGGGAGAAGATAAGCTAAGTGCTAGTAAGGGCTTTGTGTATATTGTGTGAACTAATTGCAGAGATGAGTGCAAGTGTTGTAAGTGTTGAGTGCATGGATTGTAAGAAGGCTCTGTGCTAGATCTACTAGGGGAAGGAGGATCTGGAGAGGTGCACGCAGATCTCCTGTCCTATGCGAAGTACAAGTGTGATCTCTGTTCTATAACCAGATTGACCAAAGATAATAAAGAAGAAGAAGAATTTGTGGATGTAGCCCCAGGGTGGGGGTGAACAACGGTAACTCTATGTGTTGTGCTTGGTGCTTCGACCTAATGTGTTGGTTTCTTTCCATGTGTTGTGCTTGATGTGATTATGCTATGTGCTTTGCTATGATATACTTAGATAGATCCACTTTGCTTTGTGCTTCTTAGATGTGTGGGTATAGATTTGACATATATGACAATGCTGAGTGCTAGACCTATTTTGATGTTGCTAAGTACTGACTTAACCTATATCTAAGTGAATGTTGCGGTGCTCCGTGCCATCTGCGGAGTGCCATGAGGGTTAAATACTGAAGAATGATCTATGCTAAAGTGCTTTCTAAGAGTAACAATCACATATCCATGTCCCAGCTAAGGTTGCAAACACCTGATTCTTGCAACCACCCCTGCCTCTACCTCAGGTGAGACTTCATCTGCTTCGCACATGTTTCTGAAAGGACTGGCAGTTAGGGTTTTGTTGGTGCGTTGTTGAAGCATTGAACTTTGGGTTTGCCCCTATGCCAACAACTCCCCAATTCTCTGTCTATAACCATAAGTAGGCTACAACCCCCTATTTTCTCAGGCTACGACCCGAGGGAAGATCCAGCTCCCCAATTCTTTGGCTACAACCAGAAGGAGGTTGCAACCCTCTATGTTCTTCGGATACAATCGGAAGGTGGATACAACCACATTTCCTTGCCCTGTCCAACCACCCTGATGTACAAGTAGAATGATGGAACCACTGTCACACTATCACTATGAGTTATACTATTTTAAACGTGTACCAATCAAGCTGTAATCAACTTGTAACAACCTATACCAATAACTTGTGCCAGAACGTACCATACATTAACTTCTACCTCAACCTGTACCATAAAAAAATGCATCATGCATCAAACCTGTAAAAATAACCTGTCACAATAACTTGTCCAAACAACCTGTAATCAACCTATACCATAAACAAGTGCATCAACCATGCACCAACTTGTACCTCAACCTGTACCATCAATGAGTGCATCAACGATGCACCAAATATGTACCAATCATGCATCAAATACACATAAACTATGACTCATCAATATGTACCAACATCATCAACTATACACCTCATGTATGTGCCAACTCATCAGCTACTTGTCTCAACCATGTACCCAACATGTACCTCAACCAAAATCCCTCATCAATTTCATCATCCAAATATGACTATTATCTTTGTAATAAGACTGTTTTATATGATCACATACCTGCAAACCTTTCTTAAATTTAACAACAAGAGACTAACATTTTCATCAAGCTTTACCTTAGTCTCATATGACTAATTTTGGACTAGTAAAAAACCCTAACTTGAAATAATCATAACTATGTACCTGTAATAAATAAAGATCTAAAAATGGTACGGAATTTTCTTCAGTGTCTTTTATGCAATTCCTCTATGTTTCAGTACTTGGAAGCTATCAAAAAATGATTTATAGCAAAAATGGCATACCTTATTAAATTTTGGCTTATTATAGAGAGAGAACTTGTAGAGCGTTCCCCGCACGAAATATTTGTTGTATGGATATGAAAATGGTACACACAATAATACAGATTGTACTATAACCAATACATTTGGTCATACTTAATTTGGATTTTTCATGAATAAGTTATGACTTTTTACCTGAAACATATGTTTTAGACTAGTTTCAGGACTAGCCACAAACCCTATTTTCCACAGAGTGAAACTCCAAAAATACAACGACCCACAAGCTGAAATTGTTATCACAACTACTTGGATATGTTTCATCAACGAACTCCCAATTTCACGGTCTGAATCATTCTAGAAAAAAATTTATTGTGAGAATGGTGAGATGACTTGTAAATAACATACCTTAGAAACCATCATCAAAAGAATTTATCCTCCCTTGAATTTCATCCTTCTTTACTTCACCTTCCCTCTAAAATTCATCTTAGATATCCTTTGGTTACCTCATTCACTTGTATATATTCAATATGCTCAAGTGTGATTAAAAATGATAGACCCTTGCCTCTTATTTATACCTTCATGTAGCTTCCTCAATGGGTTACCTTCTAACCATCTTAACCCACTTTCCTTATTTTAGGGTTATCCAACTACTAACCACTTGTCCACTTAGTAATTTCTCCATTAAATTTATTATTAAAATAATTTCTTTTGTATCCACTTTGACTTATAGTACAATCATCACTTCACTTTATTATTTAAATTACCTTCTAAGCATATTAACCAACCTTCCTTATTTTAGGGCTAACCCACTTCTAACCACTTGTTCACTTCATAATTTCTCCATTAAATTTATTATTTAAATAATTTCTTTTGTATCCACTTTGACTACTTTGACCTTTTGGGGCTTCTATATGACTCATGAGGGTTCTTCAACTTCACATGGCCATAAATATCTAACCGTGAGGAGTTATGTGACGTTCCACATACCACTCGAAATGGCATGACATGTAATATCCATATAGAATAGTATTTCCTAAATATATATAAAAAATATACCATTATCCATCAAACAAACTTGGGTCCATTACCCAAACCTTTGTGGCACCATAAGTTTCTACCGAACTTTATTCAAGGATTGACATCAATGACAACCAAGCCAATTAATCAATAATCTGCCCCTTTGGCATTGATGGAAACACTCTGATGAAATACCAAAGTCATATCACTTGTGCTCCCCATGTGACCATCACTCCCCTTGGAACCATGAATTTGTTCTCTTTCTCCAATAATTTACCTTTGCATATGACAAATCTCTCTCCCTTTGTCATCAATGGCAAAGGTATCTTTCCATCTGGGGTTGCTCCCCCTGACTGAACTCTTCCTGAAACTGATCTCCCTACCTGAAATGTCCTCTTTATGGTGCTTCCTCATGTAAATCTAAGACATATAATATAAGCATTCAAAATCATTCATTTTAGAGTATAAATTACTCTGAGTATCTGGCGAAGAAACTCAAAGGATTCTCGTGGAAGCGGTTTTGTAAAGATGTCTGCTACTTGTTCTTTTTTTCCCACATATTCAACTCTGATGTTCTTCTATGCAACCTGTTCCCATAGAAAGTGATACTTTATTGGAATTTTCTTCGTCTTGGAGTGCATCACTGGGTTCTTTCAGATACTGATGCCGCTTGTATTATCACAATAGATTGGAATGGGCTCATCATACTCAACCTGTATATTTGTTAGAGTTTGTTTCATCCATAGAAACTATGTACAACATGTTGCTACTACAATATACTCTGCTTCGGCTATAGATAAAGAAATTAATGCTTGTTTCTTTCTTAGCTAAGATACTAAACACTCACCCAAGTAGAATGTTGCTCCACTAGTGCTTCGGCGGTCATCAATGCAACCTTCCCAATCTACATCTGTGTAGGAAATAAGTGATAGATCCTTTCCTTTTGGATACCATAATCCAAACTACTATGTTCCTTTGAGATACATGAAAATCCCTTTCACTTCTAATACATGTGATTCCTTTGGTGCTTCTTGAAATCGTGCCACCTGTCTAGCTTCCCGCATTACATCTGGTTTGGATGTTGTCACATATAGTAAACTACCAATCATTGACCTATATTTCCTCTGGTATGTAGACTTTGAATCATCATCTTTGTTCAACTTACAACTGGTTTTCATATGAGTGGTAACTGGTTTGCAATCTTCCATTCTGAACCTTTTTAGCATTTCTCTGATATACTTAGTTTGAGAAATAAAAATTCCTCAGTTTCTTTGATGTATCTAAAGACCAAGAAAGAAGGATAGTTCTCCAAGTAATGACATTTCAAATTCATTTTTCATATCCTTTGCAAATGTTTGGCTTAACTTGTCATCAATACTTCAAAAAATAATATCATTTATATTAACTTCAATTAATAAAATACCATCTTGAGTTACCTTGATGTAGAGGTTGTTTTCTGCACTTCCTTTTCTAAACCCTTCATGTTGTAGATATTTATCTAGTCTAGAGTACCATGCTCTAGGAACTAGTTGTTCAATGTAGACTTTTTCTTCAAGTTTCCTCTTCAAAAAGTTGATTTCATGTCCATATCTATCCATATTATTCAATACTCTACTACACAACTGTGGATAATTTTGACTCATATGTCACTGTACTATCATGAAGTACTACTACAACTCATTAATCTATCATATTATACTTTTTCTAATTGAATGCACTGAATATATCTACTCAAATTCTGCAAACTTCTCGAAGGATGGTTCTCTGGTCTATCTCAGCTACCACATAGACTCCCCCTATCTATTATTCATATCACCTAGGAGTCTCTAAGATGGATGGCTGAAAACAATTAATGTTCCGATGTGTATTCATTATCATCTTCATTGGTATATTCATCGTCTCTCTGAGCTCCGACTTCTTTCTTTCTGTCTGTGGATTCATCTTTCACTACAATGCCTGAAAGTAAAATCTCTTGAACCTGTTCCTTATTTACCCATCCTTCTTTTCTTTCATTTATTTTCCAAACCTTTTTGTATTTGACATGTTTCTCTATAGAATTGTCTTCATCTCACTTTATTTCCAATATTTCGATCTCTAGGACCTGGTATTTATTCACATGTTCTTCGTGTTTTCTTACCCATACTTTCTTATATATGATATCAATGTTTTATTTCATGGAAGTATTGATCATTCTTATACAATCACTAGCTATGTGTCCATAGTTATGAGATTTGTAACATTCAATGTTACGTGGGGCCACATATGCACTTATTGCTTGAACATTTCTTTTGTAGTCCCTGCAATCGACAACCTTATGTCCAACATTAGTACAATAAAATCAATGACCATAAAATAAATTTGCATACCTGGGAGTGAATGATCTTCTTTGTGGTCTAGTCCTTCTGAATTTCTTCCCTGACTGATCATGATCATGATTGAATATTCTTTGTGGCTTGAACATGGATGGTCTTCTTCAAGATGTATCTTCAATAGTTTTCTTAGATTCTGGTTGACCATGATTCCTTCCTTTGAGTACTTCTACATAACTCTTTCTATTTTCTTCATTCTTCTTTTCTATAAACCTAGAGTGATTCTCTTCATTCTCTATAATTGATATCAATGTTTCTATCTCTTCAACGTTCTTGTTGAGCTTGACAATTTTACTTCTCAATGTGACAACTTATTCTTCAAGCTTCTCAACCTCTTCTTCTTTCTTCATTATCTGAGACTTCATGAATTCTTATGTTATTTTCACTTCTTCAAGCTGAATTTGTAATGTGATTATTTATTCTTCAACTCCTTTCTCTTCTTGACCAAACTCTGCCTCAAGCTGGTTTAGATCGTTATTTATTTCCTTAATATTATCTGTCAATATATTTTCTCTCATTTCTGCTTCTTCCTTGTATGTTGCTATGTTGGCTTCCAAATAATTCTTTTGATATTCAATATTTTCTTCGATCTTTCTAGATTCTTCTAGTTGAGTTCTTAAGTTCTCGATGACCTGTTGAGAATTTTTCAAAAATGTGAACACTTTCTTTTTGTTTCATCAATTCTTTGTCGAGTGACTTGTTTTGTTCATCTAAAGAACTAACCAATTCTTCTTTATAATTGTCTTCCTTTTCAATTAGTTATTCTGTCTCATTTCCTTCATGGAATTTTATTTCAAGATGTTCATGTTTTTCACAATTAAATAAAAAAAGCATACCTATGTTGATTATGTACTCTTCATCTTTTGAATCTGTTTGACATGGTGAAAATGATTCTACTTGATCTGTATCTTCATCTTCTTTGGCATTTTTTGAATCCGCGATGGGTGAAGAATATATGCCATGTAACTTATCCCAAAGTTCTTTGGTTGATGAAAATTTACCAACCTTTTCTCTTACCACATTAGGTAATCATTCCCAGATGAAATCCATTGCTATTTTGGTATTCTTCTTTAATTCCTTCTTTGTTGTAGTCTTTTCCCTTTTTGAACTATCATATCCTGTAACTATTGATAGATAAATATAATACCCATGTGCCTGTAAAAATACTTTCGTCCTTCCACTCCATAACTCATAATTTAAACCATTATGACCATTAAGCAGTGGTACTCCATTCTCAGAATAATCCATGATCTCCTTCGATTGGTTAAATTGTTTCCTGCAGGAACAAGATCTAATACCAATTATTGGATTACTGAGAGGGGGGTGAATCAATAATAGAGAAATAATCATTTTTAACGAAAAAAAAATTTGTTATATCAATGTAGCATTATCATCCCATAGTTACAGGGTAAATAAACAATGAAAAAATGATCAATCATACACATACACAGTACACCAGTGTTTTTATGTGGGAACCCAAAGCGGGAGAAAACCACACAATGATTTTTCTTATATGCATTTAATAATTACATTCATTGGAAGCACCAACTTCCTTTGTTTTCCAGCTGCAACTGGAAGGAGGCTCCAACCCCCTAGTTTCACAGGCTACAACATGAAGGATGCTCCAACTCCCTAATTCTATGGCTACAACCAGAAGGAGGCTACACCCCCCTAGTTTCTCAGGCTACAACCTGAGGGAAGCTCAAACTCCCAAATTCTATGGCTACCACTATAAGGAGGCTACAACCCCCCATGTTCTTTGGCTACAACCAGAAGGTGGCTCCAACCACCTATCCTTTCCATGTCCAACCACCCTGACATAGAAGTAGAATCATGGAACCACTATCACACAATCATTGTGAGATATATTGTTGTAAACTTGTACCAATCAACCTATAATCAACTTGTAAAAAAATGTACCAATAACATGTGCCAAAATTTACCATACATCAACCTGTACCATAAAAAAATTCATCAACCATTGATGCAACCTCACTTCTCGGAGCACGATCACTCTCACAGGACCTTCTTTTCCTTACGGCCTGAAGAACTCCATGGTTCTTCTATCTCCCAATCGGAAGATCTTCACCCACAGTTCTTTCCACGCCACCTTCCTTCCCTGATTTATCGGAGGATCGGAACTTCGCTGCTCGCGAATTCACTATCTATATTTTGGGCTCTCGAATCCCCGAGACCCGATGCGCCAGTCAACACTGACTTTATCTCGCCTTGACAGGACCTCTATATTTATCGCGATCTCGCTCCCTCAGAACTTCACTGCTTCGCGAGGTCAATTGATTCCTTCCTCGACTTCCGAGACCCGAGGTGCCGATATTCACAATATCGCTACCTCGTGACTTCGCTACTCGCGAGGTCAAATAATTTCCCCATCGGCTCCCGATGCCCGAGATGCTGAAACGCCGATATCTTGCATCACCTGCCACATCACCCCACTGTGGCCCACACTATCCACGCAATCATCGAGACTCTGCTTCTCGCTCTATCGTGACTTTCGCTGCATAGATTTGGAGTCTCGCCTCATAAACTCCCGATATGCCGATCCACTAGTAGAACTATGCTCCTCGTGACCCCGATCGCTGACTCCTGCTCTCCCGAGCTTTGAACCTTTCTTCGCACCTGCACTGTGATTTCTCTACAACTCTGAGAGATCCAAAGATTCACCGAAACTCATAGATTCTCCACGGAGAATACTGACCATCCATTCTTCTTCTTGTGTAATCCACAAACAAGAAGTATCTCTCCACGAGACTTGTTCGCCAACCTACAAGGCTTGTTCTCAACTTGCTTACACAAATTCTCTTTGATACCCTTCAACAACTTCGAAGGCCTATCCCTTCTGAGCTTCCACGACTTCAAGTCTCTCAGAAATAAGTTTCGTGCATGCACTCCTTCCGGAAGCTCTTCAAAACATGCTAAGTGTTGAAGTGTTCGACCCTGCGCACACCTGCAGCAGCAGTCCTAATCCCCTTTTCTCAGAATCACAACTTTGAGACTTCATCTAGCCTGCGAATGCCTTGCACGGCTTTGGTACCTAACTGCACTCTCAAGGGAATGAGAACAAAAGCTATCTCTAAGTGAACCCTTCTGTCAACGCACTCCTTGCGGACAATTCGACTGCACTCCTTGCAGGAATCTTCTGGCTTACTTAGAGAAACAATTGAAACTCATTCAGTCACCCTCTCAGACTTCAATTTAACCATGAAATCACATACACAACATATAAAAGCAAATATATGACAGGAAGCAATATTCATGAGCATAACAACATCAACACAGAGAATAGACACATAACCATGGATTTGAATCAAGCTTTATTCTATTAATTCAATATCTGTACATGGATGTTCTCTACACAGTTCTCTACATGCTCTCTTTCTCTCCTGCTTCTTCTCTCGATATCTTACAATGATAAAATGAGGGTGTTTATATCCGTTTTCCCTCTCAAACTCTAAACTATCAAATCTAGACTTCAATATTCTATCTACTTTACGTTAAATCTATTAAATGCCTCATCTACCTAAGGACGAGAGCTTATCCACTCAAGGTCCATTACAATACAAGTGCGTCGTCTCTTAAATGAACCATTTAAGATCACACAACAATTTCAAAGTATTTCAAAATGTGCGCTGGATTATCTAGCTGTCTTCTGCTCCTTGTTGGCTCGCTTGATGTATTGGCGATGCTCCTGCATCATACTCCTTAGCTTGAAAATTTTCATGGGCTCCTGTCCATGAGCTCCTGCACGGTCTGTCCATGCTTCTGCATCACCGCTTCAGTCTCCCAGCTAGCATCTTCCACAGGGTGATTCTTCCACTTAACCAGGTACTCTAAGTATTATTTTCTCCTGGTCTTCTTACCCACTCGCTTGTCCAGTATGCACTCCATCTGTGGCTTCTCTGCAATCGACATCTAATTCTGCCACTGGATCACCGGTTCCTCAGTTCCAGTGTCTATTTCCCCATCCCTGTATGGGTATAAATCTGTGATATTAAATATCATAGATATCCCGATGCCATCCAACAACTCAATCTCATAAGCATTCTCTCCCAGTTTCTTCAGGACCTTGCATGGCCCGATTTTCTTCATCTTCAATTTATTATATGTTCCCCTCGGGAACCTTTCTTTCCTCAAGTGTGCCAGAACCAGATCAGCAACTTCAAACTGAAGTTGTGTTCGATGCTGATCTGCTCTGCGCTTATAGTCCTGGTTGGAATCTATCAATCGTTGCTTCACCCTGCTGTGAAGTTCTCTCATCGCTTCAGCGAACTCTTCTGCACTAGCGCTGCTAGTCGCAGTTTGTTCTGACTCCTTGAGTTTAGAAACTCCTCTTGGTTGTGTCCCATATACAATCTGAAATGGACTCCTTCCTGTACTCCGATTCACCGAATCGTTGTATGCGAACTCTGCCTGTGGAAATATGTTGTCCCAGCTGCTATGGTGCTCCGTCACCAAGCTCCTCAGCAAGTCTCCCAGACTTCTGTTCACCACCTCTGTTTGCCCATCCATCTTCATATGATAAGTTGAACTAAATGCCAAGTTAGTCCCTAGCTTCTTCCATAAGGTCCTCCAAAAATTCCCTATGAATTTGGTGTCCCTGTCCGAAACTATACTTTTCGGCAATCCATGAAGTCGAATGACCTCTTTAAAAACAAGTTCACGATGTGAGTCACATCGTTGGTCTTCTGGCATGGAATAAAGTGTGCCATCTTAGAAAACCTATCCACCACCACAAATATGGAATCAAAACCTCTTTGTGTCCTCGGAAACCCCAATACAAAATCCATGTTGATCGCCTCCCATGGTCTCTCCGGTATGGGAAATGGCTGATAAAGACCTGCATTCTGCTTCCTCCCCTTTGAATGCTGACAAATCCTGCATCTGTCAACAAATCATTTGAAATCTTCTCACATGCCTGGACAAAAATATGATTCTCTCAACTTCGCAAACATTTTGTCATGGACAAAATGTCCTACCAATCCACCACTATGTTTCTCATTCAACAGATTTTTCCTCATGGAGAAATTCAGAATACACAGCTGATTGCCTCTAAAAAACAATCCCTCCTGGATCATGTAGTCTATCCATGGGCTCTGATCTCTGAGAACTGGATTCTCGGCTACTTCATACTCTTCCCCGAAATCTTAATCTCTTGCATACATGTTCCTCAGGTTTTCAAAACCCAATGTCTTGACTCAGAACTCCTGCAGTAACAAACATTTCCTGCTCAAAGCATCAACCACTTTGTTAGCAGTACCTGAAATATGATTAATCACAAACGTGAAATTCTGCATATATTCTACCCATTTTGCATGTTTCTGATTCAACTTCTCCTGTTGACTCACAAACTGCAATGCATGATTATCATTGTACAGTACAAATTCTTTTGGGATCAAGTAATGCCTCCACTTCTTTAATGCCTGTATGATAGCATAAAACTCTTTGTCGTACATGGAGTATTTCAGCTTTGCTTCATCCAACTTCTCACTGAAATATGCAACAGGTCAGTCTTCTTGACTCAAGACCCCTCCTACGGCATATCCGCTTGCGTCACATTTCACCTGAAATGTCTTCTGGAAATCTGGTAACACCAACACTGGTCGTTCCGTTATCTTTCGCTTCAACAAATTGAAGCTCTTCTTAGCCTCTACTATCCAATGAAAACATTTATGTCGCTTCTTTACTGTGTCCATCATTGTTGCACTAATTCCACTGAAATTCCTGATGAATTTTCGGTAGAAACTAGCCAAACCATGGAAACTTCTCACCTCAAAAATATTTCTTGGTGATGGCCAATTCTTGATCACTTCCACCTTATCCGGATCCATCTTCAATTCATTCGCCGAAATAACAAAACCCAAGTAAATGAGCTCTGTCTGCATAAATGAAGATTTCTTCATATTTATCAACAACTTCTCCTACTGTATCTTCCTCATCACAATGGCCAAATGTTTCAAATGTTCAACCTTCATCTTACTGAAGATCAGTATATCATCCAGATATACGATGACAAATTTCCTGATGAATTCTCTCAGGACTTCATTCATCAATCTAATGAATGTACTTGGTGCATTTGTCAAACCAAACGACATGACCAACCATTCCTACAACCCTTGATTTGTCTTGAATGTTGTCTTCCATTCATCACCTTCCCTCATGCGAATCTGGTGATATCCTCTCTTCAGATCAATCTTTGAAAAATAATTTACCCCACTCAAGCAATCCATCAGATCATCCATTCTTGGCAGTGGAAACCTGTACCTGATGGTAATTTTGTTGATTTCTCTAGAGTCTGTACACATTCTCCAGCCCCCATCCTTCTTTGGACTGAGTAGTGTCAGAATAGCACACAGACTCAGGCTTTCTCTGACCAATCCTTTGTCCAACAAATCCTGGACCTGATTCTTGACCTCCTCATTTTCTTGCGACGTCAATCTGTACGCATCTTTATTCGGCAAACTTGCTCCTGGTATGAGATCAATGTGGCGACTCACACTCCTCATCGGTGGCAATGAATGAGGTAATTCGTCCATGATGGTGTCAGCAAACTCTTCCAGCAGTTCCTGAATATCATCTGGTAAGTCATCCACTCTTGTGCTAGTCAGAACAATCCTCGGTTTTCTGACCAAAAAGAATTGTGGATCTTCCTTTTTCTCCATTTCTGTGAGAAGCTCCTTCCCACTCATGAGAAGTATCATGTTGCTTACTTCCAGTTTCACTTCCTTATCCGTTATCGGAAGAAGTCTATGTGTCCTCCCATCCTTCTCTAAAGTGTATGTGTTCATCCTCCCATCATGAACTACATTTATGTCATATTGCCATGGTCTACCCAGCAATAAATGACATACATCCATGGGAATAACATCACACGGTATTTTATCATTATATCCTCCTATCTTGAATTCAACTAAAAACTGTTTAGTGACACTCACCTGATGTCCCTTCTGCAGCCATGAAACCTTCTATGGACTCAGGTGATCAGTTGTCTCCAGCTCTAATTTTTCCACCATCTCGGTTGAAACGAGATTATCAGTGCTTCCGCTGTCCACAATGACCTTGCATTTCCAGCCCTTGGTTTTGCATGTGGTTCTGAACAGTCTGGTCCTTTGAGCTGAACTTTCCTGAACCTCTTTCTCAGGCATCAAAAGGACTTTCTGCACTGTTAGTGACCTTACTCCTTCTGTGTCTTCATTCTCAACATGACGCCTCTACGCTTCTGCGATGTGAGCTTCTCCTCCGTCTTTATTTTTCTCCAGAAACTCGAACGACTCATGCCCATTCTTTCCACATGTAAAACATGTGATCACTCCACCTCGGCCTCTTCCTCTACCTCTGGTACGAGGAAAAGTATTTCCATCAGCATAATCTCCTCGCTGATCATTCTGCTATCCTCTCTGTTCAACTTGTGGCTATCCTCGCTGTGAGGTTCCACCTCTCTCAATCTTACCCTAAGGTTTATTCCATTCCTCCTTAGGCTTCTGATATTTATCCTAGGCAACTGCCTTGCCTCTGGGCTGACTTCTGCCTCACCCTCGTTGACCTTGCTTATGGCTCAGCTTTTCTTCGGCTTTTAGAGCCATCTGGTAAGCATCCTCCACCGTTCTAATGGTCGTCATGCTTAATTCATCCTGAATGTCATATCTCATACCATTCAGATATCTGGAAACCTTTTCATCATCGCTCTCTCGATGACCTGCTCTGATGTTTAGTCGATAGAATTCTTCAATGTATTCTTTCACTGTCATCGGCTTCTATCTCAGGTTCTGCATCCTCATGAACAGATTTATTTGGTAGTCTCTTGGGATGAACTTCACCTTCATCTTCACGATCATTCGATCCCAACTATTGATCTTTTGCTTGCCTTTGCAGCGTCTATCTGCTTGAATCTCGTCCCACCACAATGTTGCATGCCCCTTCAAGCGTGTGACAGCATGTATGACCTTCTTATCCTCTTCGATATCTTCATAATTGAAGTAGGTGTCAAAAGTTCGGATCCAATACAGTAACTCTTCTGCATCCAGATTCCCCTCATAGACTGGAAGGTCCATATTCACCTTCGCACCCATTCTGGAAATGGCTTTGATCAATCGCTCAGTTGATGCATCTTCTACTGTGACCTCTCCTTCTTCATCTCCAACTTCCTCTTCAAATTTGGAATCACTAAGATCCCCTGCACCAACTCTGCACCTTTGTGTTGTCTCCATCTCCTCTAACCTTGCTCGGAGATCACACATATGTCTTTCCATTTCTGGATTTCCTGTCGGCCTACCTCTTCTTCGCACATCCCTGTCCTCTAGACCAAGTGATTTCCTTTCTCTCCTGGGCGGCATGGTGAATTCCTCTTCTCTGCTTCAGAAAGCAAAGAACAACCTGCTCTGATACCACTCTGACGCAACCTCACTTCTCGGAGAACGATCACTCTCACAGGACCTTCTTTTCCTTATGGCCCGAAGAACTCCACGGTTCTTCTATCTCCCAATCGAAATATTTGCACCCAAAGTTCTTTCCACGCAACCCTCCTTCCCTGATTTATCGGAGGATAGGAAATTCGCAGCTCGCAAATTCACTATCTATCTTTTGGGCTCTCGAATCCCTGAGACCCGATGCGCTAGTCAATGCTAACTTTATCTCGCCTTGACGGGACCTCTGTCTTTATCACGATCTCGCTCCCTTGGAATTTCACTGCTTCGCGAGGTCAATTGATTCCTTCCTCGACGTCCGAGACCCGAGGTGTCGATATTCGCAATATCGCTACCTCACGACTTCGCTGCTCGCGAGGTCAAATAATTTCCCCGTCAGCTCCCGATGCCCAAGATGCCGAAACACCGATATCTCGCATCACCTGCCACGTCACCCCGCTGTGGCCCACACTATCCACGCAATCGTTGGGACTCCGCTTCTCGCTCTATCACAACTTCCGCTGCACAGATTGGAAGTCTCGCCTCATGAACTCCCGATATGCCGATCCACGAGTAGAACTATGCTCCTCGTGACCCCTGTTGTTCCTGAGTCTGTACTAAGGCTTAAAGTACAGTGTCAAGGCATCTGAAAGCATACAAAAGATTGATACAGGATTATACTAACCTTTGGTATGAGAAACTAGAACAGATTTCTATGTTCTCGTCATCTAGCTTCCAACTACTCTTGAGCAGTTATGTCACGCTCAATGGCTGCCCATGATTGTTGCAATTCATCCCAGGTGTTCGCAGTTTTAAGGATTGTGTCTAAGATATTCAAAGCGATATGTATTTGACTAGATAATCCAAGTTGAATATTAGGTTGAGTTACTGCGGGAACATTCATTGAGTAACAGTTCCAGTATGGAAATGGTTTTTTTTAAAGAGATCGTTTATTTGTTTTTTTAATTCGGACGAAAATAAAGAGAAACCCTTTGCATGAAAAAACGAAATAAGAATGCAAATTGAAGGCCCTTTCCTGTAATTGTGTTGTTTCCGATAAAAATAACGTGAGATGGGAGAAAACGTTAAGTTGCAGATGACGCGAAGTTCCTGTCAGTGGAAAACTCACGTATACACAGAAGAAGCAAATGACATAAACATAATTGACTTAGTGTAAATAAACATAAAATTTTGTAAGTGTAAATTGGTATTACACCCGCTAATAGCTGGTGCAGAGGAAAGACAAGAGACAATTACAGAAAAATATGCAAACCTTTCACCATAGTAGTGGTCGTACTAAATTACAGTGATACACGTCAATTATGTAGAGAAAAATGAAAAGAAACAAAGAACATGACAAAACAAACTTGCAACACAGTCGTGATAGAATCGGGAATCTTCAAATTGCTTGTATTAACTCCGTTGATGCAAAAACTCTCTTACAGTTAGTCCCCAAAAAGTCCAGCCCCACTGGTGTTCTTTTTGTGATCTCTTTATAAAAAATTTG
The DNA here is from genome assembly GCA_000966675.3 of Picea glauca. NCBI lineage: Eukaryota > Viridiplantae > Streptophyta > Pinopsida > Pinales > Pinaceae > Picea > Picea glauca. Next base: position 141,748 of record JZKD02S0757659.1, on the reverse strand, counting down.
CCTCTTGGTTCAAAAGAGCGAAATTACTCCATCTGTCTGAATCTGTTTACAAAAGGTGCCAGGTGCTTGTTTTTGCTTAAATTTAGTACATATGCTACACTTGTCAAAAAATGAAATAAAAGCTGTGAAGGTTTTGTATTGACAGGTGGGGGGAGCGAGATAACTCCATTTCACCCATTCTTTCTTCAAGAAGTGCTAGGTGCCTGTCCTCGCATGGATTGAGTGTAGGCGATACACTTGTCCACAAACTGGGTCACAAGCTGTGAAGGCTCGGCCTGACAACAGGCTTTGGCAAGATAGCACTCTCGTGCCAACTGTGGAAGCTTATCATTTATTTGTATATCAATGAGTTCAAGGGCGCCAAGTTGTGCACTAGGCTGAATCAAATGTTTGTAGATTTGCGCTGGGTCTACCCTATCCATCTTGGAGATTTCCGCTAAATTCCTGTCATTCCCCTCCTTTATGTCAAGAGAAATCCGATCTATATTTATCTTCCTTAGTGCCTCTGTGTCAGCTCCGATTTCTATCCCCAACTGCTCACCATTAATGTTATTTATGGCCTCTTCTAATGAATTTGCCACTTTTTGAGCCCGTTCTTTGCTTAAAGTAATATCCTGTTCCCAATTCTTTAACAAGATATTACCCCTTGTTTGTTTGGCAATGGTGAGCCCGGGATTCCCAGAAAACCTGTTGTTGGTCGCTATCACTGCCTCTTGGAAAGCGACCCGAGCAGCTTCTGCGTCCCTTTCTTTATTAATTAGATTCTCAGAGATTCACTGTATTAATAAGCAGTCTTCTTGAATCTCTCCTACTTTGTTTAGCAGGCTCTGTTGAGCAGAGGAGATTCTGCTCCGAATATCAGTCGCTTGAGATTTAACGATCTCGATGTCAACCTCCTTGCTTTCTGCGTTCTTCAACTGAGTCTGTAGCCATGTAATCACATCCCTCTGCTGGCCTGATTGTACCCGACCATCTCGGATTGTAGAATTTTCTTGTTCCAGTTTGGTCTTGAGGACTTCAATTTCTTTCTTATCAGCCAATTGCACCAGCTCTATTGCCCCACTCACTTGATTCTTAGCATCTTCCGCAGCCGAAGTTATTCGGGCTTCAAGAGTCTTGATCAGCCAATTCTTTGCTTTGAGCTGATTTTTTAATGCCGCGACCGAGAATTGATTTGCTGTTGCGTACGCTCACAACGTCCCTACAATCTCTGTGGAAAATGCATCTTTCATTTTGTTCATCCCATCGGTCATTACTTTGAACTTTTTAACAGTGAACTCTCCCTCTTGATGAAATTCCTTCTTGACTACAGCCTTCCTTTTTCTATCAAAAAAGAAATCATTAGGGAGGAGTTCCTCTACCCTTATGGGTCTTAGTTCTTCTCCAAAAATCCATCCCTCATTAACGCCTCCCTGTGCTGATTGCAAGGGTTTGACAGAGGTGATGGGTTGTCCGATCTGCTTTGCCGCCTTTGCTGGTGTGCTCAGTGGATCTTGATCTTTCGGAGGATCAGAGGTCTTAGTTCCTGCCTCCGGATTCTGAGTTTTCGGTGGGTATGTGTCTTTTATTTCCACCTCAGGACTATGCTCCTTAGGAGGATCAGTAACTTCTTTTTCTGTTTCGGGATTGTCCTCCCGCTCAGGACTCTTCTTCTTTTCTGGATTCTTCTCCTGCTCTGGACTCTTCTCTCGCTCGGGACTTTTTCCCTGTTCGGGATTCTGCTCCTGACATTTTTCGGGATTGGAAGTCTGCCCCGCAAAACTTTCGGCCTCCTTCTCTTTATCCTTAGAAGGTCCCAAACCTCCCAAGACAACAGGAAGGCATCTTTTCTGATGCTCCTGAAATTTTAAAACAGAAGCTCTGTCTGCAGGTGCCAGGGATCCGATTCGGAATTGCACCTCTGAAGAGGACCTCGCTCCTCGGAAAACATCATCCGAGGGCGAAAATTCATGTTCAAACTTCTTTAATCCACAATTCCCCAAATGGGTGCTTACGATCCTCTGCGGATCATGCTTTTTGTACTCAATGTAGGATAGGCTCAAATCTTCTAAGGCTGCAGCCTCGGCCTTAGCGTGTCCGAAATCTAAAAATGAATATGAATTTAGCCGAATAGGGAAAGATGGCCATACCTTCTTGGCTGACGCCTTGAGTTCTTTTCTCACTCCGCCGATTACTGTTTGCCGAGCAATTTCGTGACAGGCTAGCTTGTCAGGAATGAACAACGGTAGTGCCGAAGGAGGAACAGCAGCTTCGAACACTCTCAAATAAGAGAATTCTTCCTCTACGTACCAGTCTGCAATATGGCTCAGATTCTTGGCAATACTATCCGAGATGCGGGGCGGAAAAAGACCAAAAATGGTGACGTGTAGGGGCACTACCACTTAGTTAAAAATCTCATAAATAAACTTGTTCGTGTTATTTTCCCACAACTTATCGTGGTACTCATGTATGGTTTTTTCCTCGGTCAGACTCCAAGCCCAATTCATTAAAGGGAAAGGCGTCATGGAGCAAATTGCGTCCATGATATACACGGACATGAAGAATCTGAATGCCCTCTCGGCTGCTTTTTTCTCTCGGTACTCTGTGACCCTATCGAATAAACTATCGGATACCATCTTCAACCAATTGAATGAGCTCCCTTCTGCTACCCGAAAGATGAGAGGTACCCACCGGATGTAAAAATGCACGGTATCCTCACTGCCGAAAATCCGACACGCCATCATTGCCACATATATGAATGGTGGCTCCAGCGAAGAAATTGAATACGCCCTTATCATTTACTCTAAATATTGCAGAGTGCGAAACCCAGTCTTTTATCAAACCACCTATGGTTTTGTCATATTCTTCGCACTCCTTCTTTTTGAATTCCTGCAGGAATTCACTGCCATATACATATTCAGAAGTCGTTGGCAGCCTATACATAGACTGTATATGCTCTGGTCTGAACATTCCGACCGTGTTTCGTCGGTCATTTATGATGGTTCTGGTGGGTAAATAGACATGATCCAATGCCCATCGGATCATGTCATAGTATGGGAGCAACCGAGGTCTGGTTGCAACTAGGTGCATCCTCGACTGAACAATTGTCTTATACTTAGTGTTCAGGTCGTCCCTTACAATATCAATGTCATCGCCATCTGAGTCTTTGCAGTTTATCACCCTAGATTTCAAAATACCTGAGATAGCCGACCAGGTGTCTACTGAGCCGCTCGTCCGGGGCGAAGTATCTAAAACATTGTCCGAACCCTGTGCCGCAACCTCGACATTAGCTTTCGCCACTCTTCTTGGTGCCATAGTTGGAGCTTGTTGTTTTGCTCTTCTGCAGTAAACCTGTGTATACATGCGGAAATGAGTATCCTCGGGGAAAGGAGAGATCTATGCGTTAATAAGAAATGTTTGAAAAATAAAACGAAATTTCGTATATATATGAAAATCATGTACCTTTGTCATAAGTTTGTTAAATCGTGAATAAAACCAAATTTATTGAAAAAAATCCGATCTTATTTTCTTCGTGGATTTTATCCTAATTTCTCATTAATGTCATGAATATTGGGAGGCTTGACAGGTACTCAGGTTATGGAGAGTAAATGAATGAATACCTCATGAGGTGTGCCAACCTTGAAGCGCGAGACATAATCCATTTAATTTTAAAGTATTACAAATCTTATTGACTTAAGAAATTTCTTCGCCTTTCGTTGCATCGCGAATTCTGTTTTCACGTTTCGACCTTTTAACTCGTGATACTACGAGGGCTGATTTCAATGTAATCAATGGGAATCGTGATTGGAGGGTCCTTAATGATACGATTAACTTAATTTCCATATCGCGGCTCGGGAATTCGAAGACAAGTTTTTAGGAGAATGATATGCCGAGTCACGATATCGCGATGCGGCGATAATTTGGCCCGAATCAAGAGAAGGAAATCTAAGATTAGGCGATTAATTAATCTTGATACATTTATGTCGCAACTTCGTGAATCGGATTTTAGATACCTTAACTTTATGAAAGAAAATGCCGAGCGGCGATGTGCCGAGAACCAAGTTTAACCGTGGTTATTTTTTTACTTTTAGTTATCAACCAAGGTTTTCTCAAGAGTTATCGCGCTCTCGGATATCGGGGCTGTAAGAACAAAAACTTGTCCTCGACGAATGCCAAGGTGTGAAATACCGATGATGCCTAATCGAGGGTTAAAGGGTTTACCATAGTCAATGCCTTGGGTTAAAAATTGAAGGAACGAGTTCGCAGTTTTGCGACCCAGGACTTGTGAATTCAAATATTGAAGTGTTTGACTGGTGACATCCCAAAATAAAACAAGAGAGCAAACACTCTTGCAAAAAAATGGACCTTTTTCGAAAGAGAAAACGCATTTTTTATTTATGCGACAAGATTTGAGAGTTTTATGATTTTGGAAGGAGAAGAAAAACAACCTTAGATCTCAAGTATCAAACATTGAAAATTTGCGCGAGGTGAAAGAACAAGGGAGGCTCCAACATAGGCTCCAACTAGGGATCCTGCTTCCCTGTGAGGCGGTAAGAACAGTATACCAGGTGCCAAAATTGGGTAAATGGAGTCATAGGCTAAAATCAAGGAAAAAATCTAAGGAAAAAGATAGAAAAGGGGGAAAAAATTTCACTTGGTAACCCAGAAACCTTTTCGAACTCAGATACTCTTTCCAAAAACAGCTGAAGTCACCTTCGCAATTTTCCCTTTCTCACTACTAAGTTTGGGGAACGCTTCAAGACAAGACAGTCGTAACTATCCTAGGATATTCAACAGGTCTTGTGATTCTCAACTTGCATCAAAGAATGATATTATATAATCTAAAAAAGGAGAGTCCCGTCAGAATTTGGGGAAATGATCCGGTTTTCAGAAAGCGTTGATTACCAGAGTTAATTGATGTTTATGTATAACAACCTTAAAGATATCTCAGACATTGCTTCACTTCCAGCGAGCCTGTTCAGTACCCCGGTGAAGTTGTCTAACCCTTTTTCACTGAATTTATTTTCACCACTTCGGAAAACATTTATGCGTTTAAATGCTAAGACGAGGGCAATCATTTCTAAATTTCCTTTCATCGTCTTAATGGACTAGGTGGGGGAAATCATTTCTGAAATTCCTTTCACCACCTGTCTCAGTATTTTATTTTTAAAACACGAAGATGGGAGCAATCAGTTTATATCAGGGCTGAGATCTGTAAAATATATTTTTTATCAGAGGTCTGTCAACTTATTTTGATTACTCGGTATCAACCTTCCTTTGACCCTCACAAAACCTTTAGTTCACAGGGAGACAAGGGAGAAAGAATAAAACTTTAAAGGACATCCTGTTCAAGAAAGATTTGATTTTTTCGACACTGTTGAAAAACCTAGAAAGGTCAGGATCACTATAAATGTTCCTTAGCTCAGCAGAAGATCAAGTAGTTGCGAGGACCAGTTTTCTTATTAAGATCTGTTCCAAAATCCCCAAGGTCTAAAACGAATAATTTTAACTCCTATACCAAGACTCAGGAAGATAGTGACTTGCTAAAATTAGGCCCAAATATAGACAGAAAACAAGGTAGCAATTCAAACGGCTCAATATACAAAGGTCACAACAATTTGAGACGGGGTTTTCAGATACTTTTGGGAACAAAAATTTTGACTGATTGGATGTTGGGTTTAGTCTATCATTCAAATTTGGTACTAAGACCATCGAGCCAAAAATAGTCCTGTAATCAAATCTTTTATATTGCAGTTTGAACAATATTACCTTAGATTGCTAAAAAACAACTTTTCCTGACCTGGGTATTGAGAAAACTCACCTCTGTCTTTCCTTTTGAATTTCTTTGAGGATTATGAATTATCCTATGTATCACCTGTTTTATGTCGTCCTATTCCACACTGATCTACACCTTATGTCTTGAGCATAGTTTCGCTTACAGCTGGAATCCTGCACAAACCCATACGAATTGGTTTTAAAATGCGTCAGGATTCTTTGAAGAAAAACCAAAAATTAAAAGTAAATGCCTGGGCACAAACATAAATATGTACAAAAATTCATAATAAAAATTTATTCATTTACAATTATATATATACAATTCTTATTTTTCATTTTATTTTATTTTCTTTTTTCATCTGTCGACTGTCAAGTCATGTAATTCTTTAGATATCGCCCGTTGACAGGGGCGCTGAGAACTTCTCCATCAATATTTTCCAGGAGAAAGGAATTGTTTCCTTTTGGAGCCGAGACCCTGAATGGTCCATACCAAAGGTAATCAAATTTTCCATGCTTCACGGCTTCTTCTCTTCTCGCATCCCATCTTAACACCAAGTCACCTGGGAAGAACTCTCTGTCCTTAACAATGCTTTCATATCATCCTGGTATTTTTGCATTCTCTCATCAACCTCCACTCTGAGTTGTTGAACCTCAATCAGTTGGTTAATTCTTCTGGTTACATGATTGGGATCTTCGTTTTGATACTGCCATAACTTCATTACTGGCAATGCTAAGTTAATAGGCAGGACCACCTCGGTCCCATATACCATATGAAAGGGTGAAATGCCGATAGACCTTTTAGTGCTGATGCGGTTTGCCCACAATGCGTGTTTCAAATGGACATGCCAGGACCTTTTGTTTTCGTTCAGTACTTTTTTTATTACGCTTACCAGGCTCTTATTAGATGATTCATCCAGCCCATTCCCCTGAGGGTAATAAGCAGTGGAATGGCCAAGAACGATACTGTACTTTTGGCGGAAGTTGACCATAGCTATGCATTTGAAAGCCTGGGCGTTGTCGATAACGATCTTTTGGGGACACCCGAATCTCGATAATATGTTATCCTCCAAGAAGTCGATCACCACCGAGTCCGTTGCCCTTTTAGTTGGAATTGCTTCCACCCATTTTTTTAAATAATCAGTGGTCGTTAAGATCCACTTATGCTGAGCACTGGAATGGGGATTAATTTCTCCTATAAAGTCTAATCCCCATTGTTGAAATGGGGCTTCAATTTTGACTGGGACGAGTGGTAATGCAGGGAGTTTCTGCTTACCAGCGAATACTTGACATGAGTGACAGGCACGTACTTTGGAATTAACATATGAAAATAGTTTTGGCCAATAATATCCGGCCCTCAGGATATTGTAGGCCGTGGCTCTCCATGCGTGATGTCCTCCACAGATTCCTTCATGGAATTCCTCTATGCCCGATGGAGTTTCCGTCTCAACCAAACAGACCAGTAAGAACCCAAGTGGATCCTTCTAGTATAGTTGATTTTCTGAGATGCAATACTTTACAGCATGGAGTTTTAGAGTTTTGTATTTGGCTGGTGTTAGTCCATCTGGACATTTCAGGTTTAACAAATAGAAAACTATATTTGTATACCATCTTGACGACGTAAATTTTTCTTCAACCTTGTTTGGATATGTTTGGTCGTCCGGCTCTTGCAAGTGTGTATCTTCGTCTTCTCCTTGGAGGCAATTGATGTCAAGAGCTCTAAGGTTCGACTCAGCCAGGAGTTTGGCCAGACCCCTTCCTTTTATTAATTTAGTTGGCTTGATTTCTAGATCAAATTCTTGTATTTTAGCGAGCCAGCACCCTCGTTTTCCATCACTATCCGACTGTACCAATATATCCTTCACAGCACTAGTTGGTACGTATGCAATAATTTTTGAATGCAAAACGTAAGTCCTGAATGCTTTTAGCGCTTTCACCATCGCGTACGCCTGTTTTTCTATTATATCGTATTTTAGCTCGGTGCCTCTAAGGCTCTTGCTAAAAAATGCGATCGGGCGTTCGAAGCCTCCATCATCTTTTTGTAGTAACACCGTGGCGATAGTATGTTCAGAATCGAATGAGAAGATGAGAAAATCTCTCAAATAATAAGGGCTTGTTAACACAGGTGCCTCGCTGATGACCTTTTTGATACGCTCGAACGACTCTTTGGACTCGGTCGTCCAATTTACTCTGCTATCTTTCTTTAGCATTGTTGTGATCAATTTGACAATCTCAACGAAGTTTGGTATAAACCTTCGCAAGAAATTTATTGTTCCTAAGAAAGCTTGAATTTCTTTAACATTTCTAGGAATCCTGATAGTTTGTATCGCTTCAACCCTCTTAGGATCAATCTTGATCCCATCTTTAAATACAATATGCCCTAGAAGTTTACCTTCCTGCATAGCGAAATGTGATTTCTTTGGGTTCAAAGACAGACCATATCTGCGGAATTTCTCGAAATTTTGTTTTAAATGGACCAAATGTTCTTCATCGGTTTTAGAAAAAACCGTCAAATCGTCAAGGTAGATTACCACGAACTTATCTCTTTCCCCAATGAAAGCGATATCCATAGCGCGCTGGAAGGTAGCCCCTACATTCATTAAACCAAAAGGCATTTTATCATACATGAATGTACCCCATGGTGTGGTAAAAGTGGTTTTTTCTCTGTCTTGCTCGTTCATGGCGATTTGGTTATATCCAGAAAACCCATCTATCATAGACATTCGATTCGCTCCAACCACCCTTTCCAATACGTGATCCATTTTAGGGAGTGGATAATTATCTTTAAGAGAGGATCTGTTCAGGTTCCGGAAATCTACACACAGTCTAATTTATCCGTTCTTTTTTCTAACAAAGACCAAATTCGCCACCCAGTCTGAGTATCTCAGAGGTACAATTATTTTCGCATCTAAAAGCTTCTTAACTTCCTTTTCAATAATAGGCAACAAAATAGGGTTGAACTGCCTGAGCTTCTGTCTAAAAGGTTTAACTCCAGGTTTCAAAGGTATCTTGTGCTCAATTATAGAAGTATCATATGTTCGAAGCTCATCATAGGACCAAGCGAAAACATCTTTATATTGTTTGAGTAAGTTTCTATACTGGTATTTTACCTTGGGAGGGAGGAATTTGGATATCTTTACAATTCTGGCTTCTTTTCCAGTTCCTATGTCACAATCTTCCACTTCTTCTGGTTGCGGTTGTAAAGTGGATTTCACAGGTATGTCGTTCTGATCGAAGAGTCTTTCTAATGGAATTAAGCCTTTCGGGATTTGGTTATTTTTGAGGACCAACATGCGGTGATCGGCTATTTTTTCTTGGAAAGTTTCAGGATCTTCATTTTCTTGCATGACCCACATCGGGTCGTTTTGGTTTTCTTGATCTGGATGGGTCTCAGAGAACTTGCATATTGCTATAAGAAATTTCTGAATTTGTTCGTCATCTTTGAAAACTTTCCAGTGTCGGACATTGTCTGGTATAGAGGGTTTATATCTAATTTCAATATGATATTTCAGTTTAACGTTCGTGGGAGGGAAAAAGGTCGAGGCCGCCTTAGCCAATGCGTCAGCATGTAGATTCTCTGTGCGAGGGACAAAATGGACTTTTATAGATGAGAAGAAATTCTCCATCAGATCCCAAGCACAATTTTTGTATGCCCTTAGTCTGGGATGCTTGGCTTGGTATTGTCGGTTTACTTGTTTTACTATCAATTCAGCGTCACCGTAAACCTGCAATTTTTTTATGTTTAACTTCTTGGCTGCCTCTAAACCTAAGATTAATGATTCATACTCGCATACATTGTTGGTGTAATCTATGTCCCACTGCAAGCGATATGAGAAAGGAACGGTAAACTTACCCTCAGGTGCTATCAAAAGTATGCCAGCACCAGCTCCTTCAAAAGATGAAGCGCCATCGAAGTACATCTTCCAAAGACCACTTTTGCATAGTTCTTCAGTCAAGGGGCTAAGCTCTTCTTGATTCATATCAAGTTCTTCTGGACATCCATTTAAACCATCATAGAAAGACAAAATGCAATTTCCCAGATCTTGGTCCGCGACATAAATGGGAAAATTATTTGGATTCTGAGGATCACTGACAGTATATGCCAATCTTGTTTCTCTGTACAATCAGGTAAACTGACCGCCGAATATAGGA
>JZKD02S0757659.1:113917-131494 GCA_000966675.3 Picea glauca | reverse complement strand
TGGGGGGAATATCTGCAATAACCACATCCATCAAGACACTCTTGACTGGGACCTGAGCCAGGGTAACAACCAGATATTTTATCATTCCCATACATTTAACCTTTCTTGAATCGAAGGAGTATAGATCTCCATAAGGTCTAGTGATCTGGAGGCCCAGCCTCTCCATTATCATTTTGGGTATAACATTGTGTGAAGCCCCGGAGTCTAACATGCAGTTATGTAGCAGTTGGTCATGTATATTCAGGGTGATATAGAAAGGAGCGACGTTGTCTTTGGATCCCTCAAAATGGGGACCAAAGGTGATGTTAGGTCTGTCATATTCTAGGTTGATAACATCTGAGTGACTTTCGGGCTCATAAACACCCATCACTTTGGAAATTTGCTTGCGATAAGTTGGGTTTTTCGCTAATTCTACCAAAGGAATCGGTATCTTAATTTTATTTAGTTCATTTTCAAAATTGTAAGATGTATTGGTCTTGTCCGTTTCTTTGGTTAAGATTTCCGAGGTTTTTTCTTCCGATTTGTTTGTCTGAATCGTTTTGTCGCCTTTGACATTATTCTCAGATGTAACTTTATCAATTGGCTCTGCTTCCTTTGTTTGGGTTTCAACTTTTTTCACTTCAGACTCTCGAGTCTTTGTTATCTTGATTTTATTGCTAGGTAACAATGCTTCTTCCAAAGGAGTTTCACGAAATTGATCCCTTGGCAGGATTTTGTTAGGTTGGTTAGTTGAGGTGGGCTTATTTTTCGATCTCAAATTGTATCTGGGTTGAAAATCGGCCGCTATCATTTCTGTTTCTAGTTGAGATACGCAGGGGTCAGCATGATTACCTTCTTCTTCTTTATTAGACGATTGAGGAGTATTCAAGGATGTCTCATAGTCTTCCCTAGTCAGAAATGGCTGCGAACACTCATCACCGAAACATGCAACTTCATCTTCCGGATCTTCAAAATCTTGGAGGTCACTTGCTCCTGTAAAATATTCGTTTTTTAGTGGAGCTTGTATTTTTTGATCCTCATTCTTTATTTGTCTCTGTTGATTTAGGGGATGTGGGTTTCTCCTGAAATCCCTTTTGTTAGAAGAATCATATTTAGACTGATCCAACTCCATCCTAGAGACTTTGTTAGATAAATCTTTAATTATTCGAGCCATATCATCCACTCTGTCATCAGTGTATCTATTTGACCCGGAAGGACCCGCTAGTTCCTTATAGCGTTTGTTATCACGGTTGGTTGTTTCTGCTTTAGCCTTCAATTTACCTGAAGCCATCATATTAGATTCTATTTCGACAGCATCGTCTTGCATTCTATTCAGGGTGTCTCCTCTTCTTTCTCGCAAAAGTAGGGAAAAATCAGGTTTGAAAGCTCCTACAAAGGTTACTTTGGTTGAGGGTTGGGAAGGTTTGACAATGGTTGGAATTTTATTATATAGTTTGTTAAATCTCAGAATAAATTCCATTACTGTTTCTGAGTTCTTCTTCCTTAAGGACCCAAACTCGGTAAGGTAATATAAGTGATATTTTCGCTCTCCCCATTGTCTAAGGAAAGCGTCTTCCAAGGCGTTATATGTTCGAATAGAAGCTGCAGGAAGACTCCGAAACCAAGTTTGGACCTGTCCTTCGAAGGTTTGGACAAGTAGTATTGAATAGACATCCTCGTGCTCGATACCGCATATGTCTGTGAATTGGTCAAAGAAGTTTATATGCTCGGTTGCGGTTAGGTCTCCCTCCCTAGTGAACTTAGGAAGATTTTTGATATAGTTGTCAGGTAAATCATGGAGGTGAGCGGGTAAAACTAGGGGAGCGTATCTCACTGCTACTTTTGCAAATACTCCGGGAGGAGGGATATTTGGATTTCCTCCACCTCCTCCTCTGACGCCTGCCATCATCTTAGGATTAAAAAATGGGGGGGTAGCACACTCTTTTGAATCAGGTGAAAAAGGGAAGTTCTGATGAAGAAAGGATGGTATGTCAAATGATAACGATCTTTCCAAAGGACCCTTTCCCTTGTTTATAGATGGGAAAGTTTGATGAGGCTCACTCCTAAATTCTGAGTAGTCTGTTTCCAGATCTTTGGTATCAGACAAAGGGCTGTAGGAAGCAAGAGGTTCTGAAGGGAATTTAGTCTTTACAAGTGGTTTTTTGGGTTTATTAATTGAAGCGGTTGCCTCAGACGCGCCCTTCGCTTTTAAAACTTTTTTAGGATCATTAATAGCTGTAATAGGCCTTCCATCCGGGTTCTGTCTGGTGTGCCTTCTACCAGACGCCAGTTTGTGTTTCAGTGGAGTCGCCAAGTGAAATATTTAAAAAGCCTTAAAACTGTGTGCACTCTATGTTCACTATCAAAGAGTAACACTATCAACGAAATAGTTTGTCGTTCTCCCAGGGAAAAGATTTCGTAACTTCTTTCCCCGGCAACGGCGCCAGAAAGATGTTGTTCCTGAGTCTGTACTAAGGCTTAAAGTACAGTGTCAAGGCATCCGAAAGCATACAAAATATTGATACAGGATTATACTAACCTTTGGTATGAGAAACTAGAACAGATTTCTACGTTCTCGTCGTCTAGCTTCCAACTGCTCTTGAGCAGTTATGTCACGCTCAATGGCTGCCCATGATTGTTCCAATTCATCTTGGGTGTTCGCATTTTTAAGGATTGTGTATAAGAGATTCAAAGCGATATGTATTTGACTAGATAATCCGAGTTGAATATTAGGTTGAGTTACTGTGGGAACAGTCATTGAGTAACAGTTCCAGTATGGAAATGTTTTTTTTTAAAGAGATTCTTTATTTGCCGTTTTAATTTGGACGAAAATAAAGAGAAACCCTTTGCATGAAAAAACGAAATAAGAATGCAAATTGAAGGCCCTTTCCTGTAATTGTGTTGTTTCCGATAAAAATAACGTGAGATGGGAGAAAACATTAAGCTGTAGATGACGCGAAGTTCCTGTCAGTGGAAAACTCACGTATACACAGAAGAAGAAAATGACATAAACATAATTGACTTAGTGTAAATAAAGATAAAATTTTGTAAGTGTAAATTGGTCTTACACCCGCTAATAGCTGGTGCAGAGGAAAGACAAGAGACAATTACAGAAAAAGATGCAAACCTTTCACCATAGTAGTGGTCGTACTAAATTAYAGTGATACACGTCAATTATGTAGAGCAAAATGAAAAGAAACAAAGAACATGACAAAACAAACTTGCAACACAGTCGTGACAGAATCGGGAATCTTCAAATTGCTTGTATTAACTCCGTTGATGAAAAAACTCTCTTACAGTTAGTCCCCAAAAAGTCCAGCCCCGCTGGTGTTCTTTTTGTGATCTCTTTATACAAAATTTGCCTCTTGGTTCAAAAGAGCGAAATTACTCCATCTGTCCGAATCTGTTTACAAAAGGTGCCAGGTGCTTGTTTTTGCTTAAATTTAGTACATATGATACACTTGTCAAAAAATGAAATACAAGCTATGAAGGTTTTGTATTGACAGGTGGGGGGAGCGAGATAACTCCATTTCACCCATTCTTTCTTCAAGAAGTGCTAGGTGCCTGTCCTCGCATGGATTCAGTGTAGGCGATACACTTGTCCACAAACTGGGTCACAAGCTGTGAAGCCTCGGCCTGACAACAGGCTTCGGCAAGATAGCACTCTCGTGCCAACTGTGGAAGCTTATCATTTATTTGTATATCAATGAGTTCAAGGGCGCCAAGTTGTGCACTAGGCTGAATCAAATGTTTGTAGATTTGAGCTGGGTCTACCCTGTCCATCTTGGAGATTTCCGCTGAATTCCTGTCATTCCCCTCCTTTATGTCAAGATAAATCCGATCTATATTTATCTGCCTTAGTGCCTCTGTGTCAGCTCCGATTTCTATCCCCAATTGCTCACCATTAATGTTATTTATGGCCTCTTCTAATGAATTTGCCACTTTTTGAGCCTGTTCTTTGCTTAAAGTAATATCATGTTCCCAATTCTTTAACAAGATATTACCCCTGGTTTGTTCGGCAATGGTGAGCCCGGGATGCCCTGAAAACCTGTTGTTGGTTGCTATCACTGCCTCTTGGAAAGTGAACCCAGCAGCTTCTGCGTCCCTTTCTTTATTAATCAGATTCTCAGAGATTCGTTGTATTAATAAGTAGTCTTCTTGAATCTCTCCTACTTTCTTTAGCAGGCTCTGTTGAGTAGAGGAGATACTGCTCCGAATATCAGTCGCTTGAGATTTAACGATCTCGATGTCAACCGCCTTGCTTTATGCATTCTTCAACTGAGTCTGTAGCCGTGTAATCACATCCCTCTGTTGGCCTGATTGTACCCGACCATCTCGGATCATAGAATTTGCTTGTTCCAGTTTGGTCTTGAGGACTTCAATTTCTTTCTTATCAGCCAATTGGGCAATCTCTATTGCCCCACTCGACTGACTCTTAGCATCTTCCGCAGCTGAAGTTATTCGGGCTTCAAGAGTCTTGATCAGCCGATTCTTTGCTTTGAGCTGATTTTTTAATTCCGCGATCGAGAATTGATTTTCCATTGCGTACGCTCCCAACGTCCCTGCAATCTCTGTGGAAAATGCATCTTTCATTTTGTTCATCCCATCGGTCATTACTTTGAACTTTTTAACAGTGGACTCTACCTCTTGATGAAATTCCTTCTTGACTACAGCCTTCCTTTTTCTATCAAAAAAGAAATCATTAGGGGGGATTTCCTCTACCCTTATGGGTCTTAGTTCTTCTCCAAAAATCCATCCCTCATTAACGCCTCCCTGTGCTGATTGCAAGGGTGTGACAGAGGTGATGGGTTGTCCGATCTACTTTGCCACCTTTGCTGGTGTGCTGAGTGGATCTTGATCTTTCGGAGGATCAGAGGTCTTAGTTCCTGCCTCCGGATTCTGAGTTTTCGGTGGGTATGTGTCTTTTATTTCCACCTCAGGACTATGCTCCTTAGGAGGATCAATAACTTCTTTTTCTGTTTTGGGATTTTCCTCCCGCTCGGGACTCTTCTTCTTTTCTTGATTCTTCTCCTGCTCCGGATTCTTCTCTCACTCGGGACTTTTTCCCTGTTCGGGATTCTTCTCCTGACGTTTTTTGGGATTGGAAGTATGCCCCGTAGAAATTCCGGCCTCCTTTTCTTTATCCTTAGAAGGTCCCAAACCTCCCAACACAACAGGAAGGCATCTTTTATGATGCTCCTGAAATTTTAAAACAGAAGCTCTGTCTGCGGGTGCCAGGGATCCGATTCTGAACTGCACCTCCGAATAGGACCTCGCTCCTCGGAAAACATCATCCGAGGGCGAAAATTCATGTTCAAACTTATTTAATCCACAATTCTCCAAATGGGTGCTTACGATCCTCTGCGGATCATGCTTTTTGTACTCAATGTAGGATAGGCTCAAATCTTCTAAGGCTGCAACCTCAGCCTTAGCGTGTCCGAAATCTAATAATGAATATGAATTTAGCTGAATAGGGAAAGATGGCCATACCTTCTTGGCTGACGCCTTGAGTTCTTTGCTCACTCCGCCGATTACTGTTTTCCGAGCAATTTCGCGACAGGATAGCTTGTCAGGAATGAACAACGGTAGTGCCGAAGGAGGAACAGCAGCTCCGAACAATCTCAAATAAGAAAATTCTTCCTCTACGTACCAGTCTGCAATATGGCTAAGATTCTAGGAAATACTATCCGAGATGCGGGGTGGCAAAAGACCAAAAATGGTGACGTGTAGGGGCACTACCACCCAGTTAAAAATCTCATAAATAAAATTGTTCGCGTTATTTTCCCACAGCTTATCGTGGTACTCATGTACGGTTTCTTCCTCGGTCTGACTCCAAGCCCAATTCATTAAAGGTAAAGGTGTCATGGAGAAAATTGTGTCCATGATATACGCGGACATGAAGAATCTGGATGCCCTCCCAGCTATTTTTTTCTCCCGGTACTCTGTGACCGTGTCGAATAAACTATCGGAGAGCATCTTCGACCAATTGAATGAGCTCCCTTCTGCTACCCGAAAGATGAGAGGTACCCACCGGATGTAAAAATGCGCGGTATCGTCACTGCTGAAAAGTCGACATGCCATCATTGCCACATATATGAATGGCGGATCCAGCAAAGAAATTGAATACACGCCCTTATCATTTACTCTAAATATTGCGGAGCGCGAAACCCAGTCTTTTATCAAACCACCCATGGTTTTGTCATATTCTTCGCACTCCTTATTTTTGAATTCTTGCAGGAATTCACTGCCATATACATATTCAGAAGTCGTTGGCAGCCTATGCATAGACTGTATATGCTCTGGTCTGAAAGTTTCGCCCGTGTTTCGTCGGTCATTTATGATGTTTCTGGTGGGTAAATCGACATGATCCAATGCCCATCGGATCATGTCATAGTATGGGAGCAACCGAGGTCTGGTTGCAACCAGGTGCATCCCCGACTAAACAACTATCTTGTACTTAGTGTTCAGGTCGTCCCTTACAATGTCAATGTCATCGCCATCTGAGTCTAGGCAGTTTATCACCCCGGATTTCAAAATACCTGAGATAGCCGACCAGGTGTCTACTGAGCCGCTCGTCCGGGGCGAAGTATATGAAACATTGTCCGAACCCTGTGCCGCAACCTCGACGTTAGCTTTCGCCGCTCTTCTTGGTGCCATAGCTAGAGCTTGATGTTTTGCTCTTCTGCAGTAAACCTGTGTATACATGCGGAAATGAGTATCCTCGGGGAAAGGCGAGCTCTATGCGTTAATAAGAAATGTTTGAAAAATAAAATGAAATTTCATATATATCTGAAAATCATGTACCTTTGTCATAAGTCCATCAAATCACGAATAAAACCAAATTTATTGAAAAAATCCGATCTTATTTTCTTCGTGGATTTTATCCTAATTTCTCATTAATGTCATGAATATTGGGCGGCTTGACAGGTACTCGGGTTATGGAGAGTAAATGAATGAATACCTCGTGGGGTGTGCCAACCTTGAAGCGTGGGACATAATCCGTTTAATTTTAAAGTATTACAAATCTTACTGACTTAAGAAATTTCTTCGCCTTTCATTGCATCGCGAATTCTATTTTCACGTTTTGACCTTTTAACTCCCGATACTGCGAGGGCCAATTTCAATGTAATCAATGGGAATCGTGATTGGAGGGTCCGTAATGATACGATTAACTTAATTTCCATATCGCGGCTCGGGAATTCGAAGACAAGTTTTTAGGAGAATGATATGCCGAGTTGCGATATCGCGATGCGGCGATAATTTGGCCCGAATCAAGAGAAGAAAATCTAATATTAGGCAATTAATTAATCTTGATACATTTATGTCGCAACTTCGTGAATCGGAGTTTTAGATACCTTAACTTTATGAAAGAAATTGTCGAGCGACGATGTGCTGAGAACCAAGTTTAACCGTGGTTATTTTTTTACTTTTAGTTATCAACCAAGGTTTTCTCAAGAGTTATCGCGCTCTCGGCTATCAGGGCTGTAAGAAAAAAAACTTTTCCTCGACGAATGCCAAGGCGCGAAATACTGACGATGCCTAATCGAGGGTTAAAGGGTTTACCATAGTCAATGCCTTGGGTGAAAAATTGAAGGAACAAGTTCGCAGTTTCGCGACCCGGGACTTGTGAATTCAAATATTGAAGTGTCTGACTGGTGACATCCCAAAATAAAACAAGAGAGAAAACACTCTTACGAAAAAACAGACCTTTTTCGAAAGCGAAAACGCATTTTTTATTTATGCGACAAGATTTGAGAGTTTTATGATTTCGGAAGGAGAAGAAAAACAACCTTAGATCTCAAGTATCAAACATTGAAAATTTGCGCGAGGTGAAAGAACAAGGGCGGCTCCAACAACCCCAATCGCCGACTCCTACTCTCCTGAGCTTCGAACATTTCTTTGCACCTGCACTGTGATTTCTCTACAACTCCGAGAGATCCAATGATTCACCGAAACTCACAGATTCTCCACGAAGAATACTGACCGTCCATTCTTCTTCTTGCGTAATCCACAAACAAGAAGTATCTCTCCACGAGACTTGTTCGCCAACCTACGAGGCTTGTTCTCAACCTACTTATGCAACTTCTCTTTGCTACCCTTCAACAAATTCGAAGGCCTATCCCTTCTGAGATTCCATGACTTCAAGTCTCTTAGAAATAAGTTCTGTGCACGCAATCCTTGCGGCATCTCTTCAAAACACGCAAGTGTTGAAGTCTTCGACCCTGCGTACACCTGTAGCAGCAGTACTAATCCCCTTTTCTCAGAATCAAAACTCTGAGACTTCATCTAGCTCATGCATGCCTTGCATGACTTTGGTACCCAACTGCACTCTCAAGGGAATGAGAACAAAATCTATCTCTAAGTGAACCCTTCTGTCAACGCACTCCTTGCGGACAATTCGACTGCACTCCTTGCAGGAATCTTCTGGATTACTTAGAGAAACAATTGAAACTCATTCATTCACCCTCTCAGACTTCAATTTAACCATGAAATCACATACATAGCATATAAAAGCAAATATATGACAAGAAGAAAATATTCATGAGCATAACAACATCAACACAGAGAATAGACACATAACCATGGATTTGAATCAAGCTTTATTCTATTAATTCAATATCTGTACATGGATGTTCTCTACACAGTTCTCTGCATGCTCTCTTGCTCTTCTGCTTCTGCTCTCGATATATTACAATGATAAAATGAGGGTGTCTATATCCATTTTCCCTCTTGAACTCTAAACTATCAAATCTAGACTTAAATATTCTATCTACTTTACGTTAAATCTATTAAATCCCTCATCTACCTAAGGACGAGAGCTTATCCACTCAAGTTCCATTACAATACAAGTGTTTCATCTCTTAAATGAACCATTTAAGATCACGCAACAATTTCAAAGTATTTCAAAATGTGCGCTGTCTTATCCAGTTGTCTTCCGCTCCTTGCTGGCTCGCTTGATGTATTGGCGATGCTCCTGCATCAACCATGCATCAAACCTGTACAAATAACCTGTCACAATAACCTATCACAATAACCTATCCAAACAACCTGTAATCAATATGTACCATGAACAAGTGCATCAACCATGCACCAACTTGTACCTCAACCTGTACCAGCAATGAGTGAATAAACCATGCACCAAATATGTACCAATCCTGCATCAAATACACATAAACTATGACTCATCAAGATGTACGAACATCATCAACTATACACCTCATGTATTTGTCAACTTATCAACTACTTGTCTCAACCATGTACCCAACATGTACCTCAACCAAAATCCTTCATCAATTTCATCATGAAAATCTGATTTGTAGCTCTGTAATAGACCCGATGTATATGATCACATACATGTAAACCTTTCTTAACTTTAACAACAAGAGACTAGCATTTTCATCAAACTTTACCTTAGTCTCATATGACTAATTTTGCATTAGTCAACAACCCTAACTTGAAATAATCATAACTATGTACCTGCAATGAATAAATATCTAAAAATGGTACACAATGTGCTTCAATGTCTTTTGTGCAATTCCTCCATATTTCACTACTTGGAACCTCTCAAAAAAGGTGTTATAGCAAAAATGGCATACCTTGTTGAATTTTGGCTTATTCTAGAGGGAGAACTTGTAGAGCATTCCCTACACGCAATATTTGTTGTATGGATCTGAAAATGGTACACAGAATACTACAGACTGTACTCTAACCAATACATTTTTTCTTCCAGAATTTGGATATGTTATGGAGAAGTTATGACGTTTTTACTCGAACCACCTGTTTTAGACTAGTTTCAGGACTAGACACAAACCCTATTTTCCACGGAGAGTAACTCCAAAAATACAATGAACACAAGCTAAAATTTGTATCAGAACTACTTGGATATGTTTCCGCAATGACCTCCCAATTCCACGGTCTGAATCATTCTAGAAAAATAGTTATTTCAAAACTAGTGAGCTGAGTTGTAAATAACATAGCTTAGAAAACATCTTCAAAAGAATTTATCCTCCCTTGAATTCCAGCTTTCTTTACTTCACCTTCCCTCTGAAATTCAGCTTAGATATCCTGTGGTTACCTCAATCACTTGTAGATATTAAATATGCTCAAGTGTGATTAAAAATTAGAGACCCTTTCCTCTTATTTATACTTTCATGTAGCTTCCTCAAGGGGTTACCTTCTAACCATCTTAACTCACTTTCCTTATTTTAGGGCTAACCCACTTCTAACCACTTGTCCACTTAGTAATTTCTACATTAAATTTATTATTTAAATAAAAAAAATTGTATCCACTTTGACTTATAGTGCACTCATCACTTCACTTTATTATTTAAATTACCTTCTAACCATGTTAACCCACTTTCCTTTTTTTAGGGATAACCCACTTCTAACCACTTGTGCACTTAGTAATTTCTCCATTAACTTTATTATTTAAATAATTTCTTTTGTATCCACTTTGACTTATAGTACACTCTGTTAGCACATATGTTTTATAGAAGGGTGTTTTTCCCTTAGGAAATAATACCTTGGTGAGAAAATGCAGAAAAGGGGGTGCTTGTGCAACCCACCTTATATTTTTATCTTGAGTTCATCGGTGATTTTCCATTTTGGCACGTTGTTCTAAGAAGAGCACAGATCTAAGTGGTTGAGCATGGCGTGCTCAAATCCACGGTCCACATCGCATATTGAACCTCCCTGACCTTCTTCCTTTAACAAGGGGGAGGGGGAGTTCGAGCAGGTGGTTTTCTGGCACAGGCCCCCCACTATCATGTCACCTCCTCAGTAACTCGGACCCCCCTGCACTTTACTTCTTACCACCTACCCCCCTCTCCTGCCTTCTTATATCACCCTCGTTCCCTCTTACACCTATCCTCCACTCACATCACCTGTGCGACTGTCCCCTTTCCGTTGTCACATATCTCGC
Source organism: Picea glauca (assembly GCA_000966675.3). Classification (NCBI taxonomy): domain Eukaryota; kingdom Viridiplantae; phylum Streptophyta; class Pinopsida; order Pinales; family Pinaceae; genus Picea; species Picea glauca. The sequence continues at coordinate 120,594 of JZKD02S0757659.1, read as the reverse complement.
TCTCACATCCCAACATGTGTCCCCCACTCATCCTCCATATCACCTCCATAATGTTGTCATGTCCCCCGTGACCAATCATGCCTATCTGCTTCCGCATCCTTTCCCTTTGCCACATCTCTCGTGTCTGTACACTGCAACTCCCACATACTCACGCTCAGGCATTCCCAATCACTGCCAATCACAGCCTTCCACATGTCCACCATTCACCCATTGTTGCCTGTGAATGTGCGCCAAGATTCTTGATAGCTCCCCATCGTCAGCATCCATGTCCGTCTGTTAGTGTTCCCTACAAATTTCCAACGAGGATCCATGTGCCAGAGGTTCAGAGTGCAACCAACATGTTTTCCAGACGTCGGGTTGACTCAGGCCCCATCTTGTTCCTGATGAAGACAGTTAATGAATCATGGGGAGGTGGTTGAAACATCGTATCCCCCCATAAATGGAAAACTTGAAAAGGACTGTCAGAAAAAGAAGGTTCAGACATAAGAGCTCGCATCTGACAAGAGACTACATGCACAGTCTACAAAATATACTCAGAACGTAAATCCTTCAATGCCTGATTCAACCGCTCTTCTGGTGGTTGTAGTAAGTCCTGGGTATAAATATGTAATTTTGATATTTTTTTTATGGTCGATGGTTGAGAAAGGATCCTATATTGTAAATTTTTTATGAAGCTCTAGTTGTCTGGTTATGTAGCCTGATTCGAGAATTCTTGTTTAATCTAAGTCAGTTTTCTTCTTCATCTTATTTGCCTCTGATACTGAAGTATCCATGTTTGAATGATTCAAGTGGGTTTTTATATATGCATTGTGATGGATGTTTGATTACAATCCTGTTATAACGTTCTTTAGTTTCCTCAAACTCTCAATCCAAGAGGATCTTGTTTTCTGAGTTTTTCCTCCTTAGGTTGTTGGAATACCTGATGTCCAGAGAAGACCTCTACATTATCCTCACCTATTATTCCTCCTATTCACCCTTACTACAACTTAATGACTGAAGTTGATCAAGACCTCAACTGCTTGTGCATGTTGGTCCAGTTTTCTGAGTTAAAACGATATTATATTGAGTCTGTGCCCATTTGACCCCTTTAAATTCATTCATTGTGACATATAAACTAATGGGTATTGGGATCACATTCAATGCAATATGAAGGTGAATTCTAGTGATAACATTTCTTGTGTCGTTGCCAGGAAATGAATTGAATACTTTTCCCTGGGATAAATGATAAATCTTGCTAGTTCTGAAGGTTCATTCGAACTTAGTACATCAAAGATTGAAACTTGCACCTGGCGACTCCACTGTTTCAATTGTGGATTCTAGAGTAAGAAAAACAAGGTCTACTCCAGATCTTCCTCTAGCGACACCTAAAGCTGACCCAGAGAAAATTATCAGAAATGGAAAGGCCCCTCGAGAAGGAACTTTAGATGTTATACCTGGTGACTCTAGTAATTCACCTAATCCCTCTTTACAAACTCTAGTAGCTAATTCTAATTCTCCTATTATACCATCTGTTGGAGTTTCCAAAAATTTAAATTTTGGGAGTCTTCCTGCTATTTTCTCTGGTCCTAGTCTCGGTTTAGAAGGAGAAATCTTTGACACTCATGTTTCCCCTGAAGTTGTACACTACTTTAAAACCATAACCTCAGAAGACTTTTCCACTCTCGACTTTATCTCTCCTCCTCCTATTAGAGTTGCTCCATTTAGAAAAGGGGAAACCTTTGTTCCCTCGATCCCTATAGCCTCTTCTCAAAATCCTTAGTTGTCTCCTCTTTCTCCCAGAAACACACTCCCAGTTGTTAACGCTCTGTAAATTCCTGGAGGTTGTTAGGAAAGAAGAAATCTATGAGAGGTAACTTTATCCAACCACTTCGAAACTGGAATCTAGCCCTACCAGCTTCAGAGAGGGATCTCTCTGTATGATTTAGATATGTTTTGAACTTAAGATATTAGGCTAGTTAAATAAATAAGATTGAAAAGGTTTTGTTTTTTTTGTTGAGTTAGTTGAAAGGGATTTACGCATCCATTGGGGTATGGGGTCTGTGTTATAGAGATAAAAATCTAACCCAGAAACAAAAGATCCTTTTCACAAGGCATGATAATGCATTCGTTAGATTCTTTTAGCAGTAAAATGATGAAAAGTATAAAAGATGAGAATATCAATTAAAGTAAAGAAGCAGTTAAGAATTTCTTCACTGTAATATTATAAGATAAACATTAATATCTTTCAAAGTCTAAAACAGGGTATACAAAGATAAATCCTGCAGCATGCGTTACTTTTAAAAGATTTAGATTAGAAAAAAATATGACAACTGAGCAAGAAAACATTCAACATAGAAAAAAAAACATCACCAATGAATAACACGCAAGAATCCTGTGAAAACGCCTCTTTGTATTATTGGAATATCTCTTAAAAATGATTACAGTCTTGTAGCTTGCAGGGCGTAAAGATCAACCCTCAATACTTCAAAGTTTGAAGTATTTATAATTGAAATTACAAACGATCTTGTGATTAAATATCAGGACATGGCAAATCTAGATTTAGCTAACTAACTTAACAAGATACAAAAATCTAGGAAACTGTTTGGTGATGTGTCGAAACTTCATGTTGTTTTCTGGGTGAACCATTGGTGAGGCCTCTGCACGACCTCTTTTGACTGGATAGTTGACTGAGCTTGGACAACTCATCGACTACTCGATCATATTGCAAAGTTATTCCCATCGAAGGTGACTGGGAATGCTGACTTTGAGCAATATACGATATACTTCATCCATCTTTGTGTACCTGGAAAAAGTTGGCTTGGTGATGAAGATGTATCAGATCTCATGTTGTATGCTGATGTCCAACTGTAAAGAATCCACGAATGCCTTACCAGTGATACTGCCTTGTACTCCTGAGAATTTTGAGCTATCCTTAGCCACAGTGGCTAGTCTCTTTTTATAATCGGGGAGTGTCATCAAGTTGTCATTTATAACTCTCAAACCAATAAGGCCTTTCTTCTGCAGAGCTTTGATCTTGTTGAAAAATATTTGTACCCCTGTGTCCATGGTATGGACCTTTTCCTCCAGTTGTATCATCAGTCCTCTCTTGGTCAGGACCCTTTTGACCTTAAGGATGGTCTCTATCCTATCTTCAATATTCAGATCCTCTATCTCCTCTCTGGTTTTGGAATTTAGAAATTTGATGATCTCAGTAGCTTCTGTAGGCATATCTCCCAGTTCTACTCTTATCTTCTCGATGGCATGCTTACTTCTTTTCACCAGCTCATTTTTCTCGAACATGATTTGTATCATCGGTCATATTTCATTCATGGACATGGTGATATCCATCTAGATACTTTCCTTGACCTCAGCAAGTGTTTTTCCCGTCACTGTTTGCTGATGAAGTTGTTTTAATTCCTACTTAAGCTGGTTTGATGTCTTCTTCTCCTTGGAGTAGCTGGTTTGATAAAAAGACTTGAGTTCCCAGAGGTTCTCAATCTATTTTTTGAGTCTACTAATCTCTGTCTCTTGCAGATTCATCTTCTTCGTGGATTTAGCCAATTCAACAGTCTTCTCCAGAGATGTCAGTGGAGTTGTCGAGGGAATTTATGCTACAGACGCTGTTCTCACTCCTATGAGTGAAACTGCGCTCAGTGGAATGACCTTCATGGGAATTGAATGCTCCTTCTCTTTTACTAGATTTTCCAATTCTACTTCCATTTCTTTCAACTGTGCATTCCACTCCATGATGAGCTTGAGCATCTCATCCTTCTCCCCTTCTGTCTCCGCTATTTCCTTTGCCTGTGAATCTTTTGTTGGAGGCAATTTCAATTGTTTCCTCAGAGATACTATATCGACATTTTTCTTTTTGAGCATCTCCTTGACTACTTTCATGTTCAAGGGATGATATTCGATCTTGAGGACCAGTTCCTCCAATGTCTTAATCCTGTTATGATTGGCGAAGGAGGATATTTTTTCTAACTTCAGCTACATCTAGACATTATTCAGAGATACTTGTAACTTGGGGGCAATAGTGGAAACATGTGCCAATGTGGAGAAAACCGTTTCTCCAATTTTCCTGTGCAGATCCATCTGATCAGCTGGTTGCACATCTTTAGTCTGAAATTCAAACGTTGCCCTTTTGTAATCAATGATTACCTTCAGGTTTGGAACCTGTGCTTGTAGAAACACCATGTGCATTCTACCCTTCTCAGTGTCGAATGCCGACATTAGTCTGTGTTGAGCAGTTGATGTTTTCTTCCAGAACTGAGCATATGTGCTACTGGTCAGCATCTGATTTTTCTTTTTGATCAAATCGTACTTCTAAAAAATACTCAACGTTGGACTTGTTTTGCTTGGCTAGTTGACGGGTGGAGTATCTGTAGGCTTCTTGGGAAATACTGTGGTTATGATCTGTTTACTGTTTTTACTAAGGAGTGACTGGTCTGCCTCCATAGTTGTAGTGGATTGAACTACCTTTTCTCCAGTCGTGTCATGTGCCTGAGTAGTTTTTGGCCTCTTTGTGTGCAATTGGAATTATTTAGACAATACTTCAGTGATGGAAGGCGAAGTGTCCTTCCTGGGCCTTTTCTCCTTTGGAACCTGTGGTGTAGTCATCTATGAAATAGTGATCCTGTTTTTCTGTCTCAACCAGAGTGTTTGGCTCCCATCTTGTCTAGTTTGTAAACTTATCTACCTCAGGCTTGGGTGTGTGAACATACGGTATATTCTTATTTTTGATCCTCATCTCGGAAATTATCCCGCACGGATCATAGTGCCATGAGAAACTAACAAAAAAATTCATTTCTTTTAGCAGTCTATTTGCTTCCTCCCCATCCCCTCGGCTATTGCAGATGAAAGACCCAATATTCCCTTTGATTCTGAGTTGTTGCTTCTTCTTCAGAGACACAAAATGTATATCATCTGAATTTATCATCTACCTTATGTATTCTAGGGAAAAAATCCTCACAGGTAAATACCTGGGCAATTTGTATGGGGCCAAATCGCACCCATAAACTCTAATCTCAGTGTGTTTTTGGTGCAGGTACCAATCACCAGTCTTTGTAAGGTCCGAGAGATGTAAAATCCTCTGAATTTTCTCATTAATTCTAGGTTTGGGTCTGTCGCTGAGCATACTCACCACTGGGTGGTAGAATTGCTCGATGAAATACTTGAAACTAAATTCTGTAGATTTATGTCTGAGCAGTGAAGTCCACGCTATCACTACCTGTGGTCTCCCATATTTATCCCTCTTTTGCATTGAAAAGGAAAATTTGTTCGCTTGAAAGAAAACGAACAGGTAAGCCAGTATTGAAGAATACCAGAACATGCCTTCTGTGGTGAAGTTAATGAATTGTTCATGAATGTTGTCCGCCAGGAACATACTGTAGTCAAACTGAGTAGTGGGTCTCTCATCGGTGGAAAAAATGGACAGAAATCCCAAGATGGGTTCATCCACCCATTGATCCGAAAAATATCCAAGCAAGGCACATAGTGACGTGATGACCTAGTTTCCCTTTACTGAGAACAGGGAGGAAGGATAAGGGGGGTTTGTAGTGGGGAGCTGAGTGAATTGTGGGAGGAAAATCTCAAAAATCTGAGCTCTTTGGGAGAAATACATCTTTTGGTAGAGCTCCGTGATGATTTAAAGGTTGAAAGGTGATGCAGATTCAGCTCTAGGTATCTACATCATTTGGTCAATGGTTTCTGTTGTGATGAGGAAAAGAATTTCTCCAGAAGAAGACATAATGTCTCTTTGTTCAGGGATATAATGGGCCTGGCATTTGAGAGCGAATTCAAGAAAGTGGTGACTCTGGGGGAAGAGATACAGGGGAATATTTGACTCCTAGAGCCCAATTTCATCGCTCTGGTCAAGGAAAACCTCTTTGAGCCATGACTGCAAGTCTGCGAAGTTGAATTTTCATCTGGTGTCTATGATTAAATGGTCTTTGTCGACTAGGGGGACCCTGTCGAGGTCGACAGGCAGCGAGAGGAAAGGATTTTCCTCCGCTTCTGTCCTCTTTGATTTTGGCGCCATCGCTGTAAGAATACCTGCAAATAAAACAATTGTTAATGGGGATGATGGTGGCTTGGGATGTTTGACTGAAATGGAGAGAAAACGGGGAAAAATGCTTTGGTGCGACGGGAAAGGTATTTTCTGGTGAGACGACACAATAAGAAATGGAAGAAAGAAAGGAGACAGTGGTTTTGAGTGAATGGATATCCGTTGGGAGCGAGGGACAGGTCAATAGGCTAACAGATAAGCTAGCCAGTAATAAATTACCAACAGATCATTTGGAGTGTGAGATGGCAGGTAGTAATGAATGACAAATATGACCAGGCGACGTGGTGGGAGCTGATTGGGGAGTGACCTTGGTGAGAGGACTTGTAAAGGCTGAACAAGGGGAAAAAGGACTGACCGAGTAATGATACGTGACCTCTAGGGGGAAAACATGGATGATGACATCACGTGGTAACATGGCATGTCAGAAATGATAGGCAGTGGAAGTTTGAACCAATAAAATTATGCCACGTAGAGGAAAAGGGCCCACCAGAGAATATTCCATTCCGGACCCCCCCCTCCATTAAAAATAGATCAGTCGGGGGGGTATGAAAAACACCATGAGATGTTGATTTGCGTGCTTTCTTCTCAACTGCAGATCTATGCGCGATATTTAAATAACATTTCGGACCCCCCC
>JZKD02S0757659.1:86788-105100 GCA_000966675.3 Picea glauca | reverse complement strand
AAATAAAATTGTACATACATCTTGTGTTCTTTGTGTTCATTGTGGTGATGACTCGTTGATGATATATTGCTGATATATGTTGCTGATATGTGCTCACATCTAACTGGTTATAAATAAAAACAATGGGTAATGAATAAATGTTGAATTCTAATTGATAAGTTTTTGTGCAAGAGGGAAGTTTTGGGAAAAAGAGCCCCACACTCATTCAACCCCCCTCTAAGTGTGGTAGGTGTGTCCAACAGAGACTGCATGGAAAGTCTACATAATAGAACCAGAATGTAAAGCCTTCAATACCTGATTCAACCGCTCTTATGGTGGTTGTAGTCAGTCATGAGTATAAATATGTAATTTTAATATTTTGTTATGGTTGATGGTTGAGCAAGGCTCCCGTATTGTAAAGTTTTGATGAAGCTATGGTTCTTTGGTTATGTAGATTGACTTGAGACTTCCTTTTTAATGAATGTCATCTTTCTTCTTCGTCTTATTTTCATCTGATACTGAAGTATCCATGTTTGACTAATTGAAGTGGGTTTTTATATATGCATTGTGATGGATGTTTGATTACATTCATGTTATAACATTCTATTGTTTCTCGAAAATCTCAATCCAAGAGGATCTTGTTTTCTAAGTTTTTCCTCCTTAGGCTACTGGAAGACCTGATGTCCAGAGAAGACCTATACATTCTCCTCACCTATTCTTCTTCCTATTCACCCTTACTACAACTTATTGACTGAAGTTGATCAAGACATCAAGTGCTTGTGCATGTTGATCCAGTTTTCCGAGTTAAAATGATATTATATTGAGTCTGTGCCCATTTGACCCCTTTAAATTTATTCAATGTGACATATAAAATGATGGGTACTAGGCTTACCTTCAACAAAATTTGAAGGTGAATTCTACTGCTAACACACTCATCACTTCACTTTATTCTTTAAATTACCTTCTAACCATCTTAACCCACTTTTTTTATTTTAGGGCTAACCCACTTCTAACCACTTGTCCACTTAGTAATTTCTCCATTAAATTCATTCTTTAAATAATTTATTTTGTATCCACTTTGACTACTTTGACCTTTTGGGTCTTCTAAATGACTCGTGAGGGTTCTCCAACTTCACATGACCATAACTCTCTAATTGTGAGGAGTTATGTGATGTTCCACATACCACTGGAAATGGCGTGACATGTACTATCCATCTAGAATAGTATTGCCTACAAATATATCAAAACACATACCATTATCCATCAAACAAACTTGGGTCCATTACCCAAACCTTTGTGCTACCAGAATTTTATGTCGGACTTTCTTCAAGGATTGACATCAATTAAAACAAACCCAATTAATCAACAGTTACCATCAACCATAATCATCAATCAAACTAGGTAAAAAAACACAAGCAAAGTGAAAAAAGAGCAGTCGTTGCACAATTGTGTTGTGTTTTTGTTGTATGTTGTTGTTGCGTACCAGGGATGCTACACAATGATGATAGAGTTTCCATAACACCTCCAAATTGGTTTGAATGAGGCAACAGGGTGTGCCAGATTGTCCATATTGAATGTAAGGGTCGAGAGAATCATATTTAGGGACTCAAGGATTTATTTTAATTAGGTTGTTATGTGAAATTAATGAGTCGAGTTTGGCTCCTTATTAGATTTGTTTTTAGATTTTGTAGCCAAATATGTTGTAAATATTAGCATTATCATAGGATAATAGTTGAATTCGAATTTTGGCAGCATAGGAAGACATTTTTGTATATATTTTATGAAGCTATGAGAGTTTAAGGTTGGAAGGTGTGTAAGAAAGGATTTTTGAATTCAATTTGTAATTCTCTTTGATATTAATGAATTTTTTTGGATCAAAAGTCCCTGAGATTTGACTCCAGAGATATATGTGATTGGGTGTTCTTTATGCATGTGATATTATATTTTTTTTCTTCTATTTTAGATACATCTATGTGATATAGATTCTTCTTTATTTTAATGTGAACAATATGTATCAGAATTCATCTGTATTGGATCCTCTATTGAAGGTAATTTCATTTATCTTTCTACTGTAATCACCTTGGGATTCATCCTTGATAGATTCCCTAAGGGGGTTATTTGTTTCCTATGTAAGCTTCAATATACAACGATATCTAATTGGACTAAAGAAGTACTTTCTATATTGCCTATGATCATTCATATTTCAATTCATCAAGTGCCCAGTAAACCTTCATTGATTTATGAGCTTTCAGTTACTCCATTACCCAATGGACTTTCGGTTCACATTGCCACCAACTCTATGAATTGAATATTTCCTTAGAGATATAGCCTTTGGATTAAATACCAAATCAGTCCTTTCAACGATTGATTTGAAAAGAGAGAGACCCCTCTAGGATGGAAGGGATAGATTCCAGCCTCAAGTTGGTTTGTGGTTACCTTTGTGATTTTATTTCCTCGGCTAAAAGAAATTTATAGAGTGATAACATTTTGGTGTTGTTGTTGGGGACCGAAGGTGAGGTCTTCCCTGGGAGAACGATAAAATTTTCAAATCTTGTTCATGAGGGTGACAGTGAATCAGACACAACTTTGGTTGAATATTCACTTTGGCGACTCCAAATTTGAAGATCATTCGTTGAAGATAAATTTTTGATAGAGAATCATGGGTACCGAAATGGAGCACACAAGGAATCATCGAGATGCTAATCCTCTAAATTTTTTTGATAATTCAGAAATGATTATGCACAAAGTTGACAAGAAAGCACCATAATTAAGAATTTTTCTGGATCGAGTTTCATCATTTCCTAAATATGGAGTAAAGGCTATTCAAGATCTATATTTTGATATAAAATTTGAGTAGTCTTCATTTAGATCCAAGTCAGAAACAGATCTGTCCCAAATTATTTTTGATGAGAAGAGATTCATTTTCTTAATTGATTTTCCCTTACAATCATCAATTAGTTCTTTTAAAAGTCCTGCATTGATTTTGTCTAACATAGTGGTTGGTAGCCCTTAGTCCTGGTGATTTTTCCCATTATCTCTCCTTGCTACACTTCATGACCTACCACAAAATTATTCACAAAGAAATAAACAATTCGATGCAGAAGGATACATAACATCTCAACAAAATTTAGATAGATTCATTGATTTCATATATCTTGAAGAAGTAGACTACAAAGATTTTAAGATCAGGTTATTTGCACAATTGTTTTCAGGAGAAGTTAGGAAATGGTTTAAGTCTCTCCCAACAATTAGCATTCCCAATTTTGACAATTTTGAAGCTCTTTTTCTTGGGAGGTGGGGAAATAAGAAATTTCATTTTCATTTGTTGACACAATACAATAATTTGAAGAGACTCCCTATTGATACGGTTCAATAATTTTCCACCATATTTCTGAAGGTTTATAATTCCATCCCTGACCATGTAAATCCTCCTCCATGAGATTCTCAACTCCATTTTGTTGAGGCATTTGAGAGTGAATTTTCCTTACTAATAAGAGAGAGAAGGTCCACTTCTATGACTGATATGATGAATGATGCAATTGAAGTATAAGTGAACCTATCTGCATCAGGGAAGATTGATCTCCAAATAGAAGTTGAAAAAATGAAAAAGAAGAAACATTACTCCATCCACTTATCCTTCTTCCGCTATGTCGGTTCCTATGAACACTTTTACCATGGAGGACCTCCATTTGTCCTCTGGTGTTTCATCCAGGGGAATTTATTTTTATAGTATGGGAAACCCCCTTCACAAAGTTCCTTCGTTTGGGGGAAACATGTATCCTCACTCGAATAATCCTTATCGTGCTTTTGTCTCTTCACAGACATCTAATTTAGTGTCCATTCCCTTACAAACCTTTATGAATCAGTATGGAAGAGGATAATATCCTAGGGGACAAGGATAGGGTGTAAACTATGATCCTTCATGGCCTACAATTTCTCAAAACAAATCTTTCCTTAGACCTTGGTCTCAAATACCACAATCCTTCACCACCAAAAGTCCAGTCACTGTAGTTCAGATTGAAATTTTATCACCAACCTCTGCTAGTCATGTTGGATCTCGGTCGACAACCTTTGCAAGTCATGTTGAATACTAGAAACCAACCGTTGCAAGCCATGCTAGGGGTACAAGTCTCATCACTTCTAGTCACACTACACATACACCACTAACCTCTGCTAGTCATGTTGGCGATTTGTCACCAGCCATTGCAAGTTATGTCGAGGGTATTAATATGATTGAGAAGACTAGACGTGTCATATGTAAGGCCATATTCCTTTACGGGACTTGTGAAGGAAGTCTCCTTACTCATTTGTGTCCTGTTACTGTCGAGATACCAGAAGCATGGCTCTCACTGGAGGGTCCTTCAGGTTCTGATTCATCTATGCTTTCTCCACAATCTCTTCCTTCTTTGGTTGATACAACAGTGATGTCAATGCAATATTCGACTGAACCCCTCTTTATTTAGGGGTTGATGCATCCATTGACCTTGTTGTCTCAAATCTCATTCAACCAGTGTTCGTGTTGATGCAATCTTTGAACAACACCTCTCCTATGTTTGGGGGTGATGCGTCTCTTGACCTTGTTGTCTCGCATCCTGTTCAATGAGTGGTCATGTCGATGCAATCTTAGATCGACATCACTCCTATTTTTGGGGGTGATTCATCTTTTGACCTTATTTTCTCGTGTCCTATTCAACCTATTGGAACAAATATTGAAAATTTCTAAACTTAGTGTCTTTCACCAAAATTTATGTTAGTTACGCTAGTTAGTTTCAGAAACTTGTCACCTAGCGTAAGCTTGTGTAACCATTAAGTCCTTGCACCATTCGGTGCAAAACTTTTCGTTGCAGTAAAAACTCTAAACCTATCACCATTTTCACCAAACTTCTCTACCGTCAAAATATCAAAGCCTTGCGTCAAAATTGGCCAAAATCTCAAATATTTTAAAGTTTCCCAAGGTCTCCTGTTTTGTCTTACTTTGAAATTCCTTCATTATTAAAAGTGTCAAGTTATAAAATCAAACTACAAGTTTTGTTCTTTCCATATATTATTTTAAAATTATTTTATATAATTTTAAAATTAATCTTTTATTTCATTTTAAAGTTTGAAAAAATATCTTTTAGCCAAGCCCTTTGCATTGTTGAATCCACTACCCTTCACTTCCCAATCTCCCAAATATCCACCGTAATCTACACACATGCCAAGTCACAAGACAATGCACACAAGACTCCAAGGAGAGGGTCCACGTGAAGATCAAAGAAATGCACCATATTTCTAAGCATTAAGTCACAAGGAGAATGAATGGAAGCGTTTTAGTTGAGCGACCGCATACACCGAGCATTAAGTCGCATGGAGGAAGGACTCATGAGGAGACCTGAAAGGGGTGTGCTACATGCCCATAAATCACTAGAATAGGGTTACATGTAAACATCAATTTCTATTTTTGGGATTTGGCCGACGTATGAATTTTAATAACCACTTCTCGATTTCCCTGAAACCCGAAAGCCTGAAATCGGGATTCTAGTCATATGCATCATTCGTAAAAGTGGATTTGGACGCTGGAAATTTCTTCTCTATTGCTCATTTTGGTAATCGATTGGACTTTCACTTCAAATCAGTATGTGTATACTTCTTCATGGATAGAACTACTATCAAGGAAAGAAATTCAGGATCTAAATGCAACAATTTTATTACAATGATGGACATGCTCGATGCTAAGGATTGGAGTGTGGTTTGTAAAACGCTAAATCATGTGTGTCTATTATCAAATTTTACAAGGAATCTATGCGTCTAATACTGCACCCTTGAAGAATTCGAGAATTTCTTTTTTACAAAAAATGTAAGTATGGTTTCAAAGCGTATCAAGATTAGATAATCGATTTCTTGGATCCAATGCTTTTGAAATATTTTGCCGAAGGCTTCCCAAGAAAAACGATTTGAGTGTTCATTGGCTGGGTGTGGAAGAGATAAAATAATATGGCTTAGATGCATTAATCAAAATGAAAACACCCTATGCCAAAGAAAAAATAGAACGAAAGCCAAGATTCTGAATATTCGCACACAGGTGGAAAATGAACAAATGATACAACGAGACCATCCATGAACCAGATATGCCACTTGTCAAAGATATTAGCATTAGTTTTAAGAAGGTGGAAGAGCACCTGGCAGCTATAGAATTCCAGGAAGGCAAATCGTTTCCATATTCCTCGAAACAAATAAAGATTTCTTTTGGATTATTTTTAGCACAAAGATTGAGTAATGTAAGGGGTTAATAGTTAATATTGCATTGGTGATTTAAATAACCATTTTTGGGAGAATGATAAGGAGGGGGTAACATCCCAAGAGAATTTTGGGGGCTGGGTTTGTAATTCCATTTATTTAAGAAAAAATAGAACAAAATTCCAAGAGATTCTACACCTCATCACTGTGTAATTCTGTCTTTTCTTGTATTTGTTTCTTAGGTTTACATTCATTCGTTCTTCCTTCTTTTACATATTCAGCTTGTAATGACTCTAATTTAGTAATACCTCTTCTATAGTGATTTATTGGGCAACCTTTTAGGTTCAACATTTCCTCTATTTATGCTATGAGAAAAACAAGACCTTTAGCTTGGTTGTTTCTACCTAGATTACAAGTTATATATATATATATATGCAAGTTTGTCTTTCGAAGTTATTTTTCATTCCTCTATTGAAATAAAGATTAGACTTATCATAATTAGATACCTAACTCTTGTTTTTAGTCTCTTTCATCTTCTATCTTCTATCCATCTTCCTTATTTTAATTAAATTAGGAAAACGAGGTCATGCCTCTTCGTTTCTGATTTATAAATGATTGAAAGATTTGTTTCAGACCTAGTTCTATAAGCCTCCTATGACTGATCAATCAATATATTATTATTTCATTTGAAATGTGATAAGGCTTGGCTCTATTAAAGCCTATAACCAACTCTTGCAATAACAGTTTCTGGAGTCGTTGCCGAGGATGGAGGAACGAAGTTATCTTCCCTGTTATATGACAAATAGTTTAGATCTATTCCTTGATGGTGAACAAGGGACATCCATTTAATTGGTTTTGATCATTCACCTGCTGAATCCTTGGTTCGAAGACTCTACATGATTTAATGGTGACTCCACTGCTCTTAAAATGTCGAATTCGTTCGTTGCTCGGATTGTTGTGAGGTTTTCTCCTCTAGACTTTACAAATGTTTATGGTTTTCCAAACACTATTCCAGACATTAAAATTTGGGAATATTTCCTTCCTAAATTTGGAGGATATGGGGAAGACAATCCATTTCAACACTTGTTTCAATTCCACAAGCTCATGGATGAATTAAATGTACATCATTAAGATGTCCTCATGAAATTGTTTATGTTTTCATTGGAAAGAGATGCTAGACTCTGGTATAAATATTTACCCCATTCCAGTATTCCTTCATTGAAATATTTTCACACACTTTTTCAGCAACATTGTAAGAGGATCTATTCAGCTGAAATCCTTTTTGAAGATTGCTACAATATAGAATTCATAAGACAAAAATATCAAACAAATCGTCTTGAAGAGGAGGAAGAAATATCAGAAATTTCTCAAGTTGATGAAGATAATCAGTATGAGGAAGAGTTGGTTGATAAAAAAGCAGAATATGATAGCTCTTGTGATCATATTCAAGAAGAAGATCAAACCAAACTCCATGAAGATGAAGTGGAAAGGTCAGAAGGCTTTCAAACCAATCGCAACCAGATTTGTTGCAGCGATGAGGAGGAAAACATGTTTTCAGATGAAGAGCTAGATTCAGGCTCATTCATATATAACTCTATTTTTAATTCTTCTGTTCAGGAGAAATGCGTTCATAATGCGTTTTTAAATATTAATGATGCTGAAAATGGTTTAATTGTAAAACATGATGATGAAATCGCTGGTTTAAATATTCATGAAAAACAACAACTTATGGATGGTCATATACAATCAATGTTTGCTGATATAGAACATAGTCATTTTGCTATGGCAAAATCCCTTACTTATCAGTTTCATGATCAAGTAAAGACCCTAAAATATGACGAATTGTATGTTGCCAAAAAGCCATTTCATGAAGAGTTTCAGGAGGATTTTAATGATCCAAATGTAATAGATATTTTAGGTATGATCACTATTGTAAATACTCATGAAAATCAGTTTGTATATATTCAGCCATCTTTGCTAGATCCTCACAAAATAGAAATTTCTGAAAGTCAATGTTCTGGAACATGCTATGAGAAACATGTTTATGATGAGTATATAGAAGAGAAAGAAGAGCAGATTTATTTTTTATCACACAAGAATATTTACAACATTCCTCTTTTGTTTGATGAATATGACGAAAGTGTTTCTGAAGATGATGAGAAGTAAGAAACGTTGGTTCAACAAGAAAGAAATTGACAACATCATGAAATAAATAAGCCTATGTATGAAAACTATCAAGAATATCTTTGGAAAACAGATGAAGGACATAAGCATGGGTTACTGAAACCATTGATATCTCCTCCCTGTTGAGAAACTATTGAGCAATAGACCAGTGAGTTTCAATGCGACATTTTTTCACCAGAAAAAGAAAACATCAGGAGTGCATGAAGGCATTTCATACAACTTTCCTAGTAGGAGGAAGTATCGATTAAATGCAAGAGTGGTATATCTCTCCCCTTCTATGATCCAGTAGTGGTTTATATGGAGTCAAAATGGAGCATTGAACTTTTTATTTTCAACTTCTTGAAGTCTAAATTTCAAAACTGTAAGTGTCTGCTCCCAGGGTATGCTTTGAAATTTGTAGTTGCTCCTGTCATTTTTGTGCTCAAATATGGAAGCATAATTAAGTTTGTTAGTCGGTCATTCACTTGGTTGATTTGGAAAATTTCCTATACTTGAACAAAGAAGTGACATCAGTTAGAGTAGGTGATGTATATAAATAAGCTTGACTTCGAGTATTAGAGTAAAACGGTGGTTTTCAATATGTTTCCAGTTCAGTTTGGCATCCAGTACGGTTTTGGTTTAAGGAATTAGGACTCCATAGACCAATGAATTCATAAGTGGTTTTTTTTTTGGAAAGGCGCAAGTAAAGTGCCAGGGTTCAAAGTTTGATAAGGATGATTTCAGGTCACCCAATGGATGACGGCACATGGTCTATTGTTCTTAGCGCTTTATAAGAAAGAACCATCCCTAGATGGAGCCTATGTTGGAACAAATATTGAAAATTTATAAACTTAGTGACTTTCACCAAAATTTATGTTAGTTATGCTAGTTAGTTTCAGAACCTTGTCGCCGGGCGTAAGCTTGTGTAACCATTAACTCCTTGCACCATTCAACGCAAACCTTTTCGCTGCAGTAAAAACTCTACACTTGTCGCCATTTTCGTCGAATCTCTCTACTGTCAAAATCTCAAAGCCTTGCGTCACAATTGGCCAAAATCTCAAATCTTTAAAAGTTTCCCAAGGTATCCTTTTTTGTCTTACTTCACAATTCCTTCATTGTGAAGAGTGTCAAGTTATAAAATAAAACTATAAGTTTTGTTCTTTCCATATATTATTTTAAAATTATTTTGTATAATTTTAAAATTAATATTTTATTTCATTTTAAAGTTTGAAAAAATATCATTCAGCCAAGCCTTTTGCATTGTTGAATCCACTACCCTTCATGTCCCAATATCCAAAATATCCACCGTAAGCTACACACATGCCAAGTCACAAGACAATGCACACAAGACACCAAGGTGAGGGTCCACATGAATATCAATGAAATGCACCATCTGTCCAAGCGTTAAGACACAAGGAGAATGAATGGAAGCATTGGTAGTTGAGCGACCACATACAATGAGTGTTAATTTGCATGGAGGAAGGACTCACGAGGAGACCCGAAAGGGGTATGCTACATGCCCATAAATCACTAGAATAGGGTTACATGTAAAAGTAGAGTTCTATTTCAGGGATTTGGTCGACATAGGGATTTTGATAACCACTTCTCCATTTCCCCGAAACCCAAAAGCCCAAAATCGGGATTCCATTCATATGCATCATTCGCAGAAGTAGATTTGGACATTGGAAAGTTCTATTCTATTGCTCATTTTGGTAATCAATTGGACCTTCACTTCAAATTGGTCTGTGTAGACTTCTTCATGGATAGAACTACTGTCAGGGAAAGAAATTCGAGATCTAAATGCAACAGAGAGGCTTGCTGCTAAGGATTGGAGTGTGGTTTGTAAAATGTTAAATCTTGCACGTCTATTGTCAAATTTTACTAGGAAGCCATCCATCCAATACTGAGACGTTGAAGAATCCGTGAAGTGCTTTTTTGCAAAATTGTAAGTATGGTTTCAAAGCATATCAAGATCAGATAATCGATTTATTTGATCCATTTATTTTGAAATATTTTGTCGAAGGATTCCCAAGACAAAATCTTTGAGTGTTCATTGGCTGGGTGTGGAAGAGATCAAAGAATACGGCTTAGATGAGTTAATCCAAATGAAAACTCCCTCTATAAAAAAAAAAAAGAGAACAAAAGTCGAGCTTATGAATATTCGCATGCAGGTGGAAAATAAACAAATGATACAACGATGCCATCCATGAACCAGATATGCCACTTTTCAAAGCTATTAGCATCAGTTTTAAGAAGGTGGTAGAGCACCTAACAACTACACAATTTCAGGAAGGCAAATCGTTTTTATATTCCTCGAAACAAATCAAGATTTCTTTTGGATTATTTTTAGCACAAATATTGAGTAATGTAATGAGTTAATAGATAATATTGTGTTGGTGATTTAAATAGCCATTTTTGGGATAATAATAAGGAGGGGGGAACAACCCGAGAGCCTTTTGGGGGTTGGGTTTTTAATGCCATTTCTTTCAGCAAATATAGAACAGAATGCCAAGAGATTATATACCTCATCACTGTGTAATTCTGTCTTTTCTTGTATTGTTTTCTCAAGTTTACATTCATTCATTCTTCCTTCTTTTACATATTCAGATTTTAATGACTCTAATTCAGTAATACCTCTTCTATAGTCATTTATTGGGAAGCATGTTAGGTTCATCTTTTCCTCTGTTTATGTTGTGAGCAAAACAAGACCTGTAGCTTGATTGTTTCTGCCTAGATTACAAGTTATATATATGCATGTTTGTATTTCAAAGTTATTTGTCATTCCTCTATTGAAATAAAGATTAGACTTATCATAATTAGATACCTAACTCTTTGTTTCAGTCTCTTTCATCCCCTATCTTCTATCCATATTCCTTATTTTAATTAAATTAGGAAAATAAGGTCATGCCTCTTCATTTCTGATTTATAAATGATTGAAAGATCTGTTTCAGACTTAGTTCTAGACATAGATGATTTTACGGGCTAAATTTCGCAAATGGGCTAATTTTCCATGGTTTTTCCCAGAAAAAGATTCGCTAATTTCCATTTTTTCTAAAAATGATTCGCCCAAATTCCATAGAATAATTTTTGTTTACCTTAAAAATCGCTAAAAATTTATAGAAACTATATAAAATCCTTATAAATTTGAATATTTTTACAAAACTATTGACAAACATTTTACATTTTACATATTGAGAACTAGTAAGATTAGCCCATGTTTCTACATTTTAATATAAATTTCTATCCTTAAAATCATCCTTGGTTCTAGAAGCCTCCTATGAATAATCAATCAATAAATTATCAAATCATTTAAAATGTGCTAAGGCTTGTCTCTATTACAGCCTAGAACCAACTCTTCCAACAACACAACCAATGGTTGAAGAAGTGGTCGTGCCGATGAAATATTCGGTCGACCCCACTCGTCTCTTGGAGAGTGACGAGTCTAAATAAATGGGTGAACCAATGAAATTTTTGGTCGATCCTTCTTTTCTAGTTCTAGTTCTAGTCATATACCTCCTATATCATGTTCTCAACATTCCTAATATCACTCCTTCTGAACACGAGAGAATTTTTCTCTCCCCGAGTACTCTCTCTCCAATTCCTGAGGAATTTACCTTCGATTGGGATGGTATTATGGGTTATCCACTGCCCCCCTCCTATGTATTTTCCAGTAAGAGACATTATTTGATATGTCACTAAGATGATATCCTCCGCTAGTGCTTTATCCTCCTCGACTTGGAGAGACTTGGGTTTTCCCAAGCTTATTTCATCCATTTGTAAAATATTGAAATTCCACAGAAGTTCAACATGGGAGCCTTGGTCTCCCCCGTGACTTGTCACCTATAATCTCCCAAGTGAGTCTGAGTTAATCTCTTTCCCGACTCATTCAAAAAGAGAAAAGAGTGTCGAGTGATTTTTCCATTTCACACTCGTTAAATTGGACTTGAAAGGTCGTGAGTCTTAGTTAATCTCTTTTCCGACTCGTTATCAAAAAGTGAAAAGATTGTCGAGTGAACTTGATGCAGGATAATCGCCAAAAAAGCACAAGCATGAAGAAACGTTGAGTGCACAAGTGCACATTTTGAAATATTTTGAATTCAAAACTGATCAATGTATTAATGAGATATCTGACAGAACTTTTTTGAACATGAATGTCTTAAATGTTTAAAGGCTGAACCATCACGGAAGTTGATGGGGGAATGTATTTGTTTTATAGATCAGATCGTGGTACATATTTAGAGCTTTCACTGCTATCTGTCTGACACAATATTTATTGTAATAGGTGTTAAGTTGTTAGTTTCATTTAATTCCATTCAAGGTAGTGTAGAGTAGTTGGAGGGAATACTCGAAGAGAATCTCTTTATATACAATCTTTGTAATAATACGCAGGAGAGGTTTTTGTTGTTGTTGGCATGGATATTTGTTGTTGTTGTGGCTAGAGAAGAACTGAGCAATAGCTGAACCTATATGACATATGTAGAGGAGTAGTGAAGAAAATTGTATGCATGTATGTATAATGATGCAGGAGCATCCACAACTCATCAAGCGAGCCAACACGTGGAGCAGGGAAAAGACAGATGGACATGCCAACAAACTTCTTTTTGAATTTTACCTTGATAGTTGTTGCGCCAAGCATTAATGTAAAGAGTTAATGAAGCGCACTTTGTATATTGTAAATGGACCTTGAGCCTTTAAGATCTCGTCCTAAGTAGATAGGAAGGCATTTAATAGTTTTAATGCTGTTAGATAAGAATTTATTGTATATTTGATGGTTGTAGATTTCGAGAGGGAAAACGGAATATAGGCACCCTCCTTTGTACATTGTAGGATTCAGTATTCATTCAGGCGCAAGAAGCAGAGCAGAGCAGAGAAGTGTATGAAGAACTCCATGAGATTGCTGCATAGAGTGCAGTCGAATTCATCCACATAGAGTGTGTTGATGAGGCTCAACGGTTAAACTCTTATTCTCACTCACCCAGAGTTGAATTGGGTTCTTTCGAGCCATGCAAGGGAAGTGCAGGTCGAACGAGAAGTCTCAGCAGCTAGTTTGAGCAGAGGAAGGCAGGGACTACTGTGGCTGCGAATGCAACGAGTCTAGGTGACTTCAACACTTTGAGAGTTGTTGAATATTGAGTGAGAAAGGCGTGGGTGAAATTCTCTGAAGGAGTCGGAGGACTTAAGCTCAGGAGGAATAGTTCTTTGAAACTATTGCGGGAGCATACCCAGGAGAAGCTTTGGAGCGAAAGGATTCCTCGAGAGGAAGGATCAACGGCCAGGGACCACAGAGGAGAATTGTGAAATCCCATAGATCGTTGGATTGTGGGTAAGCTACAAGGAAATTGACTAGTGGGTGCAGGAAGGATCGAAGCCCATCGGGGTTCGGCATTTGGCGGATGACGAGGTGAAGCGTAGACTCATTGGAGTCGCAAGTCGCGATTTCCCGAATCAACGGGAGCCGTCGATCAGCACGGGACACACGGCGCCATATCCCAGAGAGTTGGGATTTTGCGTTAGGAGTTTTATTGTGCAAAGGATTGTGAACGGTGAAAGCGCGATCCGCGAAATCTCGAGGAAACGTGGCAGCGTGGGACCCCGAGAACTAGTGAAGGATACAGGTGGCGCTGTATCGGGGAATCGGTACCCTGGTACTCGGGGTTTGGAAATTCAGGGTGTTGACATCGCGGGTAGCGATATCCCGACAGAGAAATCCCCGATGAGTGGAGTCGTTGACCATTGACCATCGGCATTCGGGGTTCGGGGTTTTTGAACAACGCGAGAACCACGCACTTATATTTCGTGACACTGTGAAATCCGATTTCCCGATTAGCGAAGGGAAGATCGCGAAGGAGTACTGTGGGTAGAGAAAGCTCCCGAGAGGAGTTGGAAGAGTTCTCTAAATCTTCAGGCCTGGGAGAAAGAAGAAGGTCCTAGTGAGGCGAATGTGGCTGGAGTGCCAGGAAGGAGGCCATCAAGTGGTATCAGAGCAGGAGTATCTTTTCTTTCTGAAGCAGAGACAGAGGAGATATAATGCCGCCACGAAGAGAGAGGCAGTCACCTGATCGTGAAGACAGGGATGCCCGAAGAAGGGGTAGGCCAGCAGGGAATACAGAGATGGAATGCCAAATACGAGATCTCAGGGAGAGACTCGAAGAAATGGAGACCACCCAAAGGCATGGAGCTGGCACAGGAGAGTTCAGTGATTCTGAGGTGGAGGAGGAAGATGGACATGCTGAAGAAGAGGTCTCAACAGAGGATGCCTCAACAGAGAGGTTAATCAGAGCCATTTCCAGGATGAGCTCAAAGACAAAGATGGACATTCCCATCTATGAGGGAATTCTAAATGTAGAGGAGTTGTTGGATTGGATCCGAGCACTCGACACCTACTTCGATTACAAAGACATCGAAGAGGACAAGAAGGTAAGGCATGCTGTCATGAAGATGAAAGGACATGCAGCCTTATGGTGGGATGAATTGTAGGCTAATAGGTGCTGCAAAGGAAAACAAAATATTAAGAGCTGGGATCGGATGATTGCCAAGATGAAGGCGAAGTTCATTCCGAGAGATTACTAGATCACACTGTTCAGGCGAATGCAGAACCTGAGACAAAAGATGATGACGGTGAAAGAGTACACCGAGGAGTTTTACAGGCTCAACATTCGAGTTGGTCATTAGGAGAGTGATGACGAAAAGGTGGCAAGATACCTGAATGGTCTGAGGTATGACATTCAGAATGAGTTGAGCATGCTGACCATCAGGATGGTGGAAGATGCGTACCAGATGGCTCTGAAAGCCGAAGAAAAGTTGAGCCGCAAACAGGGACAGCGAGGGCGAGGCAGGAGTCAGCCCAGAGGAAAAGCAATTGTCCAGGAAAGAATTCAGAAGCCCAAGGAGGAATGGCAGAGACCTCAGGGTAAAGCTGAGAGAGGTGGTACCTCACTACAGAGGCAACCACAAATTGAGCAGAGGCAGCACAATGCGGAGCTGAGGAGGCATCATACGAAACATGGCGGCGAATATGTTGATGCCAATACAACTCCTCGTATCCGAGGTAGAGGAAGAGGCCGAGGAGGATTGATTACACGTTTCACATGTGGAAAGGACGGACATAAATCCGTGGACTGTCCAGACAGGAAGTCAGACAGAGGAAAAGCCCACATCACTGAGGCGCAGAGGCGTGATGATGAGGATGAAGACACTGGAAGTGGGAAGTCACTGACAGTGCACAAAGTTCTCTTGAAACCCAAGAAAGAGGTGGAGGACACAACGCAAATATGCAGACTGTTCAGGATTACTTGCAAGACCAAGGGCTAGAAATGCAAGGTCATAGTGGACAGTGGAAGCACCGACAATCTCGTTTCGACCGAGATGGTGGAGAAATTGGAACTGGAAACGACTAAGCACCCGAGTCCATATAAAGTCTCGTGGTTACATAAAGGACACCGGGTAAGTGTCACTAAACAGTGCTTAGTTAAATTCAAAATTGGGAATTATCATGATGAGATTTTGTGCGATGTTATTCCCATGGACGTATGTCATATATTGCTGGGTAGACCATGGCAGTATGATAGAAATGTTGTTCATGATGGGAGGATGAACACGTACACCTTGGAGAAGGATGGGAGAACACATAGATTTCTTCCGATAAAAGATAAAGAAGTGAAGTCGGAAGTAACCAGTACAATACTTCTCATGAGTGGGAAGGAACTTCTCACAGAGATGGAGAAGAATGAAGATCCACAATTCTTTGTTGTTAGGAAGCCGAGAATTGTCCTGAGAAGCACAAGAGTGGACGACTTGCCAGAGGAGATTCAGGAACTGCTGGGAGAGTTCGCTGATATCATCATGGATGAACTACCTCGTTCATTGCCACCGATGCGGAGTGTGAGTCATCACATCGACCTCATACCCAGAGCAAGTTTTCCGAACAAGGCAGCGTACGGGTTGACACCTCAGGAGAACGAGGAAGTCAAAAGGCAGGTACAGGATCTGCTGGATAAAGGACTGGTCAGAGAGATTCTTAGTCCATGTGTTGTTCCGACAGTACTGAGTCCAAAGAAGGATGGAGGCTGGAGGATGTGTACAGACTCCAGGGCGATAAATAAAATCACCATCAGGTACAGATTTCCACTGTCGAGAATGGATGACCTGATGGATTGCCTGAGTGGGGCAAATTATTTTTCAAAAATTGATCTCAAGAGCGGATATCATCAGATCCGGATGAGGGAAGGAGATGAATGGAAGACAACATTCAAGACAAACGAGGGTTTGTACGAATGGCTGGTTATGTTGTTTGGGTTGACAAACGCGCCGAGCACTTTTATGAGGTTGATGAATGAAGTCCTGTGGGAATTCATTGGCAAATTTGTTGTCGTATATTTGGACGACATATTGATATTCAACAAGACCAAGGCTGAACACTTGAAGCATTTGGCCATTGTGATGAGGAGGCTACAACAGGAGAAGTTGTTGATTAATTTGAAGAAGTGTTTCTTCATGCAGACATAACTCATTTATTTGGGTTTTGTAATCTCAGCGAATGAACTGAGGATGGATCCTGAGAAGGTGGACGTAATCAGGAATTGGCCATCGCCGAGGAATGTTTTTGAGGTAAGGAGTTTTCATGGACTAGCTAGTTTCTACATAAAATTCATTCGAAATTTTAGTGGAATTAGCGCCGCGATGATGGACACAGTGAAGAAGCGGAATAAAGTTTTTTATTGGACAGTCGAGGCTGAAAGGAGCTTCAATCTGTTGAAGTGAAAGATTACAGAGCAGCCAATTCTGGTGCTGCCAGATTTTTAGAAGACCTTCCAGGTGAAATGTGATGCCAGTGTGTATGCTGTTGGAGGGGTCCTGAGTCAGGATGACAGACCTGTGGCATATTACAGCGAGAAGCTGGATGATGCAAAGCTGAAGTACTCCATGTACGACAAAGGGTTCTATGCCATTATACAGTCATTGAAAAAGTGGAGGCATTACTTGATACCCAAAGAATTCGTTTTGTACAGTGATAACCACGCATTGCAATTTGTGAGTCAATAGGAGAAGTTGAACCAAAATCATGCGAAGTGGGTAGAGTACATGTAGAATTTCACATTTGTGATTAAGCACATCTCGGGGACTGCTAACAAGGTGGATGATGCCTTGAGCAGGAAATGTTTGCTATTGCAGGAGTTTAGAGTCAAAACGCTGGGTTTTGAAAATCTGAAGGATATGTATGCAGGTGATGCAGATTTCAGAGAAGCTTATGAGGCAGCCGAGAATCCGGTTCTCAGAGATCGGATCCTGTGGATTGATTTCATGATCCAAGAAGGATTGTTGTTTTGGGGCAATCAACTGTGCATACCGAATTGCTCCATGAGGGAGAATTTGGTAAAGGAAAAACACAGCGAAGGCTTAGCAGGTCATTTTGGACATGATAAGACATTCGCCAAGCTGAGCGAATCGTATTATTGGACAGGCATGCGAGAAGATGTAAAGATATTTGTTGACAGGTGTCGGATATGTCAACATGCGAAGGGTCGAAAGAAGAACACAGGGTTCTATCAGCCATTGCCTATACCCGAGAGACCATGGGAGGCAATCAGTATGGATTTTGTTTTGGGTTTGCCAAGGACACAAAGAGGAGTGGATTCCATATTTGTGGTGGTGGACAGGTTTTCAAAGATGGAACATTTTATTCCATGTCATAAGACCAGCGATGCGACCCACATCGCAAATTTATTTTTCAAAGAGATTGTGTGATTGCATGGATTGCCGAGAATCATAGTCTCGGATCGGGATACGAAATTCATAGGTCATTTTTGGAGGACGCTATGGAAGAAGATAGGGACTGACTGGGCATTCAGTTCTACTTATCACCTACAGACAGATGGGTAGACCGAAGTGGTCAATAGAAGTCTGGGCGATTTATTGCGGAGCTTGGTGACGGAGCACCATAGCAGTTGGGATCAG
>JZKD02S0757659.1:64109-74446 GCA_000966675.3 Picea glauca | reverse complement strand
TTTCCCCGTAGGGGTTTTACCACGTGAAAACATCGGTGTGTTGATATTTGATCTGGTTATGTGAGTGGTTACTGAAGGTGTTCGTCCTCTGTTGGAATACCTGTGTTGTCAAACAACAAACACATGTCGAGGGCTATGACAGGGGTAAGGAGATCAGGCTCCAATAGGCCTACCGAAGAGATCACCATGTCAAATACCAGATCTAATTCATCGGAATTTGAAGTCATGGGAGACAACGCCACATAATTGACTTGTGGCAGAGGTGATACCGACTGCATATAAGACCCGGTTAGGGAGGTTATTGGGTTGATGGTCAAGTCAGGTCCAACAAATGAAAGTTGATCAATAGTCACCATTCTTCTATCGTGCGAGAAATATATCACAGGGAAAAAAGTGGACACAATAGATTTCATGGCATATACATAATCTCGCCCAAGGAGTAAATCGAAATCCAAGGGGTCCTGGACTACCATAACATCAATAAAGACATTTTTCCCTCCCAAAGTTACTGGAAACTGAGGAAGGATCCCTAAAGGGTGACTGGTTCTTCTATTGAAAGCGAACAAAGTCTGGGTAACTAGCACAAGCTTAGGATAACCCAAAGCTTGCCAAGCAATAGAGGAAAAAATACTAATGGACGAACCTTGATATATCATCGTATGAAGAACGTCCTGACCACAAAATTTTACTATAATCTTGAAAGGCATGTGAGAGGGAAGAAGAGGTCTAGTTAGAAAACCCCAATAAAAAAGGATGGACTCATTACTTGGAAAGGAGAAGGAGGAATGCCCCTCGGCACGATAGATGTTGTTTCAAGGAGAAAAATGTGGGCATAATCGGGTTTACACTCTAGCAGGAGAGTAGGATCGATCGATGATGATATCGGATTGACCACCTTGGCACTCTTCAGAGGAAGAGTGGGATTGACCGATGATCTAACCAGAGAAACCAATTTGTCACTCGTCAGAGGAAGAGTGGGATTGACCGATGATGTAACCAGAGAAACCACTTTGGCACTCTTTGGATGAAGGGTGGGATTGATCGATGATGGGACTGGATCAATCACTTTAGCACTCATCAGAGGAGGAGTGGGATTAACCGATGAAGTAACTGGAGAAACCACTTTGGCACTCATCATAGGAGGAGTGGGATTGACCGATAAAGTCACCAGAGAAACCACTTTGTCACTTGTCATAGAAGGAGTGGGATTGACCGATGAAGTCACCAAAGCAACCAATTTGACACTTCTCAAAGGAGGAGTGGGATCGACCGATGGCAGAGTCGGGTCAACCACTTTGACACTCTTTAGATGAAAGGTGGGACTGACCAATGACAGGACTGGATCAGTCACTTGGGTTTCACTTTCCGGAGGAAAAGTGGGGCTGATCAATGATGGAGTTGGATCAACTACTTTGGTGAGTGGTTCAACCGACGATGAAACTATATTGACCACATGATCAACTGGATTGATCGGGGATTGAACCAGATTGATGAGTCCATCAACTAACTATGGGTTGGGAGAAATATTATGATAACCTTTTGGAAGTTGAAGTTTTTCCAAAAGAGAAGAAGCCTCGTCCATACGAGGAAAAAGGTGAGAATAATGATCACCTTTGCATAACATGTAAGGGAATTTGACCGTTTTCTTATTCTTACAAACCTTAACGTCACTAGTTGACGAGGTATCACTAGTAGGGGCCGATGACGTAGAAGGCCACATTTCTAATACCTTGGGAATACCAGGTCAATCCCTCAGAAAGTGGTTACCCTTACAAAGAATGCAAGGGGATTTGGTTTTTAGATTCTTTGCTTTAATATTATATACATTATCAACACTCCCAGTACTATTAACAGTAGTTGGTTTCTTATATCCAACATTTGATGTAGTTGGAGGCTTGGTCCCTTTCTGGTTCTTCTTCTTCTCTTTTCGTTTCTTCTTCTTCTTATTAATCTAGATACTCACTTGAGAGCTTTCACTAGGCGAAGAAGGAGAAAGGCTGACATGAGGTTGATGCATGGGTAGTTTGCTTACATTCTAAGAACTTGCATTCGAGATCACTGGAGTGGAAAAAAACCATACCGGTAACCCAATTATCAGACTTGAAAGGCTCAAAGTAGCGATGTAAGGAGGACCAACAGTTCCGTAAGAAGGAAAAACAAAGGGTTCTCCCAGAGAAGGACTTGATCCATTGGTAGTTTCAGGAACTGACACCATTAAAATAAAGATCTAACCTAGATTCTGCTAGGGAGAAAAAACAACACACGATAAAAATCTAGTAATCAAGCAAGCAAACAAAACCTTCTAACAATGATCACACTAGTTGGTGATGAAATCCAACGTCGCAGGAACAAAGTAAGAGGGGGCTGAGATATATAAGGTGGAAAAGTTACGTTGACGACCTGCTTAACGGACTTACACCTTGGTGCAAGCTCCCACACATAATAGTGGGTATACCCTCCAAGGAGCCTGAGTGAGTTTGGCCAACGTCAATTCCAGGTACAATGAAGACTTTCCCCTCCACATTCACCTTATGTAAATAGCCTAAAGAGATAGGCCACTAAGGTTACCAACTACAATAGTGATTCCTAGGGAAATAGTCGACAGTTAGATCCACACGCAAGGGCAGGGTATCTAGCTTGAAATTAACTTGAAAGGATTCCACTGATCATTGTGGGTATACCTTCAAGCGATCCCCATAATATGCACAATCTCTACACTAAGACCAACAAAGCAGGGTGATTAACTCTGCCAGTCTTAATGTGACCTCGTGATTGACCCTTGTGTGAGAAGGGTTTCCTAGGACAAAATGCAACAATTGGATTTTATTGCTCCCTAACACAAGATCCTATGTTTGTTTGCAGCTTTGGAAATTTATCTTTCACACCTATTCCAAATCCCTAAAACTAATGTAATGTAGTTTTGCTACCAAAAAATGTAAAAATGTCTAATCAATTTTAGTTTAGCGCTTGATTTTTAAGCATGTTGTTACTCAAAAAGAAAGTGGTATGGACAATATGGTGTTATGAAAAGAGATGAAGATGAAATATTTTCATTTCAATGAAAGCTATGCTACAAGAAGGAGAAAATATTCATCATTCTAGACACCCAATGTCTCAAAATGTCAAAAAACATGCAATTTTGCTACTTCAAATGCAAGCTAGTTGAAGAATATGTATCAAAATTCATCTGTATTGGATCCTCTATTGCATGTAATTTCATTTATCTTTATATTGTAATCACCTTGGGATTCATCCTTGATAGATTCCCAAAGGGGGTTATTTGTTTCCTCTGTAAGCTTCAATATACAACGATATCTAATTGGACTAAAGAAGTATTGTCTATATTGCTTATGATCATTCATATTTCAATTCACCAAGTGTTTAGTAATCCTTCATTGATTTATGAGCTTTCAGTTACTCCATTACCCAATGGACTTTCGGTTCACATTTCCACCAACTCTATGAATCGAATATTTCCTTAGAGATCTAGCCTTTGGATTAAATACCAAATCAATCCTTTCAACAATTGATTTGAAGAGAGAGAGACCCCTATGGGTTGGAAGGGATAACTTCCAGCCTCAAATTGGTTTGTGGTTACCTTTTTTATTTTCTTTCCTCAACTAAAATAAATTTATAGAGTGATAATATTTTGGTGTTGTTGCAGGGGGAGCGAAGGTGAGGTCTTCCCTGGGAGAACGATAAAATTTTGAAATCTGGTTCCTAAGGGTTCCAGTGAATTAGACACAACTTTGGTTGAATATTCGCTTTGGTGACTCCAAATTTGAATATCAGTCATTGAAGATAAATTTTTGATAGAGAATCATGGCTACCGAAAGGGATCACACAAGGAATCATCGAGATCCTAATCCTCTAATTTTTTTTGATAATTCAGAAATGATTATGGACAAAGCTGACAAGAAAGCACCACAATCAAGAATTTTTCTGGATCAAGTTTCATCATTTACTAATTATGGAGTAAAGTCTATTCAAGATCTATATTTTGATATAAAATTTGAGTAGTCTTTATTTAGGTCCAAGTCAGAGATAGATCTGTCCCAAATTATTTTTTATGAGAAGAGATTCATTTTCTTAATTGATTTTCCCTTACAATCATTAATTAGTTCTTTAAAAACTCCTGCATTGATTTTATCTAACATAGTGGCTGGTAGCCCTAAGTCTAGTGATTTTTCCCATTAGCTCTCCTTGGTGCACTTCATGACCTGCCAAAAAATTATGCACAAAGAATTAAACAATTTGATGCAGAAGGATACATAACATCTCAACAACATTTATATAGATTCACTGATTTCATATATATTGAAGAAGTAGACTAAGAAGATGTTAAGATGAGGTTATTTGCACAAATCTTTTCAGGAGAATTTAGGAAATGGTTTAAGTCTCTCCCAACAACTAGCATTCCAAATTTTGACAATTTTGAAGCTCTTTTTCTTGGGATTTGGGAAATAAGAAAATTCCTTTGCATTTGTTGACAGAATACAATAATTTGAAGAGACTCCCTATTGATATGGTTCAATAATTTTCCACCATATTTATGAAGGTTTATAATTCCATCCCTGACCAAGTAAATCCTCCTCCATGAGATTCTCAACTCCATTATGCTGAGGCATTTGAGAGTGAAATTTCCTTGCTAATAAGAGAGAGAAGGTCCACTTCTATGAATGATATGATGAATGATGCAATTGAAGTATAAGTGAACCTATCTACATCAGGGAAGATTGATCTCCAAATAGAAGTTGAAAAAAAATAAAAAGAAGAAACATTACACTTTACCTCTCTTTTATAACCCTAAATTGCTCCATACATTCATACCTAGCACTTGGCCCTCTTACGTGCTATTTTTTCCAAGCCATCACTGAGTTTCTCTTATTGAAAACTCATTTTTGAATATGTACGTGCCCAACACCACGTGCTATTTTTTCCAAGCCATCACTGAGTTTCTCTTATTGAAAACTCATTTTTGAATATGTACGTGCCCAACACCACTACTTACCATGTACATACACTTTCTACACCACTATATCCCATGTACGTACACTAGCTGCACCACTACACCCGCGTATACTTGCAAAAGTTGCAAGGAATTCGTTGAGATTATAGGCTATTGGGTAGTTTCCCAACTAATCCACTGCCTATAGCCCGTCACCCAACCAAATAACCATTATTTTTTCATATAAAAGGAGTTGTTTGGGTCTCATCCACATCTAGGCATAAGAACAATGAAACTCTACCTGTTTCACATCCCCTCCTTGCCCCAAGAAATTGCAGCCATCTTGTGAGAGTTGCTTGAGAGTTCCCCATTTTTACTTTTTTCCTCCATCACAAACCATTCCATTTCCCTAGAGAGAGGTTGAGAGGAGAAATATACGTAGAGGCACACTTGGATCTTGGTGAAGAGGAGCCCGTACCAGGTTTATGGAGTAGTAACAGACACTGGTTGTAAGTAATCATTATATTGTCAATAAAAGAAGTACTTTTCCTGTCCCAAAATATGATGTGTCAAATATTTTCATTTTTTTTTATGTTTTATCATAACATCTAACCCATGATTTATATGTGAAATTCATGTTTGTAGTTTTCTATTTATCTATTTGTGAATGCAGGTTAGCCTTGGGAGGAGGCTTGCAGTCAGTAGAGCTATCAAGCACGAGAGGATCATCACCAGACATAGAGTAAAATGTACAATTACCTGATCCTTCTCACTTTGTCTTTCATGTATTATTCTAGAATATTTTTGGGGTAGTTAGAGAAGTAGGATACTTTTAAATGGTTATCGATCTGCCTACACTGTAAACCCTAGTGTAGCCATAGGGGGGTTTTTCCCGCTAGCACTCTCAAGCATCAAATGAAAAATTGGACTTGATGGTAAAGACTATGGATAAATTTGTAGAAACTTTGTCATTGGATGAAAAACCACATGAGCTTCAAGGTAGAAATCATAATTTTAGAAGGCCTCCAGTTCCTCAAATAAGGCAGAGGGAACATAGGATTCTAGTTGATTAGCCAGTCAGACCTCCTTTCCAAAACAATTATGTTGCAAAAAAATTTCAAGAACCTCTTGAAGATATTCATTATTTCGATCTAGAAGAGCCACAAATTTACCTAACTAAAGAGTAGCATGATATTTTTATTCAAGACCAAACTAAGGAGTTAAAGGAGAAAGAAGATTATAGGAAAGGATATCATAATGAAATCATGGAATTCCAAAAACAATATAATATCATAAATAAGAAAATAGTAGCAAATCCTCCAAAGGATACCAAAGATGATATGACCTCTTCTAGTCATCACGAAAAATATCTTTCAAAGAAAGACACACAGATAAATGTAAGCAAAAAGAATACCCCCCAAGGAAAGTTCCATAAGTAAGGAAAGATGCAGTCATTAAAGAAGTATAAAAAGTTCAACTCCCATTTAATTTTGAAAGTGAAATGGAAAAAAATAATATTTTTGTACCCTTTAATGAGCTGATCATAAATGTGGAATATAAAAATTAGATTATAAATATTCTTATAATGGAATATAAATCGGATACCCTTAATGTGAAAGATGCTCACCCTGTTATTTTGTTTGGCCCACGGGTTGAAGAAAGTGGTGATGATGGTGATGTAAGCCCCTTCTATATCAGTATAAATATTCATAATGTAACTCTTCATAATGCAATGTTGGATTCAGGGGCATCTCACAATCTGATGCCAAAGGTGATCATGGAGGAGTTGGGTTTGGATATCACTAGACCATACAAAGATCTATTTTCTTTTGATTCGCGAAAGGTGAAGAGTTTGTGTCTATTCAAAGATATTATTGTTTATTTATCTCAGATCCCATCAAAAAGTATGGTTATGAATGTAGTTTTTGCATACATTCCTCCTAAGTTTGGAATGCTACTGTCAAGGTAATGGACTACAAAACTCAAAGGTACTCTACAAATGGATATGTCTTATGCTACAGTGCCAATTTTTGGTCAGGATAGAAGTTTATACATAGAGGTCTTATTGAAATACATAGTAAGTAGAAAATATAAACCCAACAACTATCCTATCTATTCGATTGATACTGATATTGGGTCTACTATTTTCTATAATGATTTGTGTTTGGAGGAAGGTCATCAGAATAATTCAAAATATTAGCAAGCAAAATCAATTTTATAATAGAACATAAATGAAGATGAGGGTGTATGGAACATGGATTTTTATGGATAGAGGGAGGAGGGGAAGGTATCTGGATTATTCATCTCGATGCTAATTCTAATTCAAAATGGTGTTCTTATAAGTTGGCCTTTGATTGCACAAATAATATTTTTGAATATAAACCTCTTATTTTAGTTTTGAGAAATCTAAAGGATTTGGGGGAAAAGAAGATATATGTACATAGATATTATGAACTTGTTATCAACCAAGTCAAAAGTACATACCAAACTAAGAATCCTAGAATGAGGGCCTATAGGAATCTATTCTTGGATTTGCTTGAAATTTGTTTTGAATATAGCATTTCAATGGTTCCAAGGGAACATAATTCGATTGTTGATGCTTTTGCCACATCAACAAGTGTTTTCAACATCCCAATTTATCCTAACAATAAATATGAAATTCAGGTCAAGCACAGACCAATCATTATGGATAATGTCAAATATTGACAAGTATCTGAAAATGACAAGAAAATTATCAAATTTCTGCAGATGGAAGAAGCGTATGAAAATGTTCAAATTGATGAGGAATTTTTTTATGATAAAGATGAATATGAAAATGTTATCTCAATTTCATATGGGTATGTAAATTAGAGAGAAGGAAAAGAGATTATTCAATTGAAGAATAATACAATTCCCAAAGGTCTTTTGCATTTAAAAATTATTTGATGACAATGATGTGGCTAAAAATCATAGGGTAACTCCAAATGAAGCTGAGGTTGATGAATTTAATATAGGGACTCATAAAGAACCTAAATTTGTTAAGTTAAGTCTCTATGCCCTGAGAACAAAGAGAAATATATTTAATTGATGAGGCAATTTTCTGATGTGTTTTCCTAGAGTTATGAAGATCTAAAAGTATATGATAAAAGCATCATTCAACACACAATACCAATTAAATAAGATAAGAAACCTTTCATACAAAAATTCAGAAAAATACATCCACTCTTTGTTAGAGCAAGATTTGCCTCACCCTATGCAATCTTCCAGAGAGGGCCTTTTTCCATTTCCCCATGCAGACTTGTCTTCCATGCTACTAGAATCTAGATACAAAAATAAAAAGAAATCCACTTGTATGCATCTTGCACCCTATAGAACAAGCGTATATGAAAGATGCTCCACTACAACCCGCGTACATCAGGATTTGTGCCAGAAAATCAAAATTGAATGTCGAGTTTCCATGTCACGACATCAGATCTATGATCCTTGGCCTTCCATATAATGGAAACGTTCTGAATCATCCCTTCAGTTGCATTTTGAAGGCTATAAAGAGGCCAATTCCAAGCTATGGAAAAAAATAAAGAATTCAACTTTGAGAGCAAAGTTGCTCTGGAGAAATTATTTACTTCATATTGAGTTTGCATCCCTTTGTCCTTTAAGTATGAACACAATGTTCAACCCCCAAGATCTTCCCTTTTTTATAGAGAAGCCCATTGTCTCCATTCTATGAGCTTGCCTTTGGTGGAGGATTGAAGTGGTGGAGGCCCAGCTGGAAGGAACATAGTTTCTTGGTTTTGAACCGTGCTGACATGGAAGTCTGTAATATTTTCACTTTTGCTGATCATTTATTAATATAAATACTCTCTTCCTGTCCAATTCATGTCTTGCAAATATATGAATTATTATCCATGGGCGTATTTGTTATGTATATTGATGGATTATGCTATCTAATGTGCTAAACTTTTATATTTGCACCATATGCTTGATGGATTATGCTATCATTGATTGACAACTCATGTTCACTCTGGGTCTGAGTATTCAACCTTTCACCCTTTCCTAGCCTTGTTTTAAAAAATATATGCGCCCTTTTCCATGACAGTTGCATATACACAGAGGCTGTCTCACTGCAAGTTGTGTATATATGCTCAATTTTCCTGAACAATCATGTACATTAGTTTGTCTTTCCTTTTTTCCTGGTCTGGTGTTTGTTGGGTAGGATTTGATGCTTGTTGATCCTTTTTGGGTCTCTGTAGCGCATGTTAAGTGTTAGTGGGATGACATGAAACCCTCTTTTTCCTGAATTTCTGTTCGATGTCTTTCTCTTCATCTTTTCAATTTTATTGTCCTTGTACATTGGCCTGGGTGTTTTGTTTCTTGGTACCCTTCTTGATTTATATCAGTTTTATACGTAGTAGGGCCATAAATCAAGTTACTTTTGATTCCATGCATTTTCAGTTTTGATATATTGAAAATACAAAAAAATAGGCATTTTGCATTGCTTGGCATTTTTCTCTTTTGAGTTTTTATCATTAGCTTAGTGCATATAGTGAAAGATTTCATTTTTACTTATGAATTGCAAAGTTGAATTTGAAAATTGCATCATTTTTAGAAGCATATCATTCATTGAAAGTTAAAGCATATCATTCATTTTAGAAGCATTTACTTCTATTGCATTGACATAACACCATGAGTTTCACTACCATTCCTTTTTGAGTAATCAAGGCCATTAAAATCAATGCTATAATTTAAAATTGATTAGTAACGATTTTATTTTTCTAGGGTGCACAAACTGGCCTAGGATCTAGTGCCTTGGAATAGGATTTTGTGAGTAAACGTCTCCAAGGAAATTAAATCAACATATGTGTCTGAGTCGGGGAGTGGAGAAATCCATTGTATAATTGGTAAGATCAGGAGGCTCCACTCACACTAGATTTAATCACAAGGTCACGTGAATTTGGTTGAAGGGATATCCCCCGGATACCTTCCTAGCGTCAGAGATATTTCTGGGGATCTATTCATATCTGGGGATATTTTTAGTGCCCTTACCTCCATGAGAGGCAGTGCTTTCAAGGTTTCAGGCTTTGCTACCTTGCCCATACGGTGGACCTGACTTAGGACGAATCACCTGTGCATTGATTATACAGTGGTTTATTAGTTACTTGACTTAGGTGTCTCATAGGTTACTTGCAAGGGTTATTCTACAAGTACCTTGGGTCAGATAAGGGTCAGACAAAACACAACCTTTATGAAGGATTACCTCTCCGGGGGGATGTGATTGCCTGGTTGTTAAGCCCACGAGGACCCTTATAACTGATTATGATACCTTTGATATTTAGTAGGGAGTCTCAGGCCCCTATTGGGAGAGACATACCTTCTATAGGGAGGGAGGCCACTCAACCACTTTACCCCATTT
>JZKD02S0757659.1:13720-51257 GCA_000966675.3 Picea glauca | reverse complement strand
GTATACCTTGAGGTGATCAGATGAAGTGATAATATGGGTCTAAATACAGGTGATGAAGGGTATAACAATGGCAAAAAGTATGAGTAAAAGGGTACAATATGTGGTCTCAACACTGAGGAGGCCAAGCTTGCCAAGGCATGGGTGCATTCCATGAATTTTGAATGGGAGTTTGGAAATTCTGAGGAAATTGTTGATGAGCAAAATTTTGAGACATACCTGTGAAATGTGGCTGCCAAGGCCTCCTAGGTGCTAGGTAGTAAAGAGATTCCATTCCTTGTCCTTCTTCTATATGAGTAGCTTGTAGTTCTTTTAACCTTGGACAATCATCAGTGGCATGATTATCTATACATAATCCACAAACTTGAATTTTGTTTAAAGGACATTCTCCCCGTCCATGTTTCTTTCTGCATGTAGGACACCAAATGGAAATTTTTTTCTCTTGTTCTTCTTGCTTCTGTTTTGCTTTCAACATATCAAGTTGTGAACTGAATGTGTTCATAATATCAGTTTTAAAGATTTCAAACATATTCCCTAATTTTGTTTTAGTAACACCATTGGAAACTGACTTCATTGACCTTGTCACAATATCTCTTTGTCCTATTCCTCTTTTAGCTTTTCCTCTTGAGTATTTCTTACATAATTCAACAATTTTTGGGAAAGGAAGGTGAGAAATATCCCCTTCCCCCATTAAGTTAAGAGCCTCCAAATTTTCATCTGAAATTCCCTTCAAAAAGATAGTACGAATGACATCCAAAGGGAGATTAGATTGCTTAGATTTATGCATGTTGTAAAGAAATTTTTCTAGATATTCCTCTAAGCTTTCATCTTCACTTTGAGTCATTTTAAAGATATCTTCTTTAGAATCTTTGGACTTACAATAAGGTTGATATTTAGTAAGAAATTTCTTTTTCATGTCTTCCTAGTATACTATGGTTGCTTCTCCCAAACCCATGAACCATTTCAATGCATATCCTTTCAAAGTTGCAGGAAATAAACGAAGTTTTTGAGCATCATTAGTATATCCATATGTTCTACAAACGATGTCAAATTCAAACATGAAAGAATCAGGGTCTTCAGTAGTCAAACCAAAGAAATTTGGAAGAATATAGGGAGGAATATTTTTCATTTTTATATCATCTCCTAAAAGGGTTGGTGTATCAACTATAGGAAATGAAAATGTAGTATGTTCTTCCTCCTCTTCTTCATCATTTCCTCTTGCCTCTTCTCTATGTGATTCTCTATCTTCTCATTCTTTCCTTTCTCTTTCTTCATTTCTTTTCCTTTCTAGTTCCCTTTCTATTTGTCTATTCGCTTCTGCCATTTCGAAGAAGTTTTCTGTTGTAAAATCTGATATCTCTGTTGGAAAAAGAGGTTGTCCTATTTATTCAAGAATAGTTTGTTTTTCCTTTTGCTTTCCTACAGAAGATATTTATGTTTTTGTTTGTTTTTTCTTTACTTCATAAGCCAATAAAAATTGTCTTTCTATGAGAGTTAACCTTTTTCCTGAACGTTGTTTCTCTTCTAATTCTTCCAAGGTAATCTTTCCAGCAGTTGGTGTGGTAGATTCAGTTGTAGATGTGCCTGCTCCTAGAGATGGTGGATTAGTTTTGTAGGGGTTTTGTTTTAAAAATCTTCCTTTATCATCCCTAAGTTTAGACATAAAGAAACATAATTTTAAAATCACTTCTATTCTATGTTTTTTTTTCTTTTATGAGTATATATGTTTTTTTCTTTTTATTTTATGATTATATATGTTTTTTTTTATATCTCTAAATATGCCTCCCCAGCAATGGTGCCAAAATGTTGAGCTCCAATCTACCCAAGTAAATTAGAGTGTAAATGATTGTCAATCCAGTGTTTTTAAAACTTAGAGGCACGTCCAAAGTATATGGATTTAGAGATAGTTTTTATCTTTAATGGAGATAAACCAAAAATCTATTCTAAGGTTGAAAGTGAAAGAGATGCTAAGCTTCTATTCAAAAGTCATCTTCATAGATCTCATAACAGTAATCAACACTTGTTTTTCTAAAGAGTAAAAACAATAAGCATTCAAGAGAAAGTTTAAGTCCTATCAAATGTCAGAAGAACAAAACTCTTATTCAAGAGATTTATTTCATTCATTCATTAACAACTATAATCAAATCAAATCAAAATACTGAAAGCATAAAATAACTAAAAAACATTCAAAACTATCTTAATGCTTGAAGTCTAACTACACATTGAATTCTCATTCAAGAAACCATTCACAATATGAGTAAGGTTTGAAAACATTAAGCATGTAACTGAGCTATGAAATTAATCTACCTACAACAATATAAAACTCATCTACAACAAGCAATATCTGATCTAAAACATGTACTTGAAAAATAACACAAGGAAAGAGTGTACTAGTTGGCAATGGGGGCCCTCCAATGCTTCCCTGGTACACTTTGGTTGACTTCAGCTAAGAAAGGAATCCAGTAGCATTCAAATAATCATAATAATTCACATGAACAAAACACAGAGCTGATATTCAAGAGTGCAAATTCTCAAGTTTCTTCATTCATATCAAGAGTGTCTTACTAGTTAAAGCTCAAGAGTATTTATACAAGAGTCTTAAAACCAAAAATGCTAAAATGTCTCCTAAATATCATAATTAGATCCACAATATCATAGGAGGGTCGAATTCCTCCTTTATATCCTCAATATATGGTCAAAATCCCACGAAATCCAAAACTGTCCAAGATTTAAGGCTGAAACAGGGCAATTTCTGCTGAAGTGGCCATGTTTGACCAACGTTGACCGAACATCTGGAAGGATCAGATTCCGAATATGATAGATCATTCTCCATCCTTGTACATCTGGGGACACGATCCAAGTGTTATATTTCGTCCAGGTGTCCTGCAAGTATACAAACCACGGAGCTTTTATGGGATTTGGTCAAATCCTGTAATTTCTGGTAAATTTCCAATTTTAATGCTAAAATTTAGAAAATTCAATTCTCAAGCTAAATAATGACAAATATACCTTGCATAGGTTGTTTCATGGAAAATGTGGAGTGAAATGAAGGTAAAATGGACAAATAAAGAGGCAAAAGTATGGTTTATGGAAGCACAAAAATGGACTCAACAGTCATGTCGATGCAATATTCGACCGACATCACTCCTATTTTTGGGGGTGATTCATGTCTTGACCTTGTTTTCTCATGTCATATTCAACCTGTTGGAACAAATATTGAAAATTTCTAAACTTATTGTCTTTCACCAAAATTAATGTTAATTACGCCAGTTAGTTTCAGAACCTTGTCACCTGGCATAAGCTTGTGTAACCATTAAGTCCTTGCGCCATTCGACGCAAAACTTTTTGTTGTGGTAAAAAATCTAAACCTATTGCCATTTTCGCCAAACTTCTCTACCGTCAAAATATCAAAGCCTTGCGTCACAATTGGGCAAAATATCAAAGATTTTAAAGTTTCCCAAGGTCTCTTGTTTTGTCTTACTTCAAAATTCCTTCACTGTGAAGAGTGTCAAGTTATAAAATCAAACTATATGTTTTGTTCTTTCCATATATTATTTTAAAATTATTTTATATAATTTTAAAATTAATATTTTATTTCATTTTAAAGTTTGAAAAAATATCGTTTAGCCAGTCCCTTTGTATTGTTGAATCCACTACCCTTCACGTCCCAATATCCCAAATATCCACCGTAATCTACACACATGCCAAGTCACAAGACAATGAACACAAGACTCCAAGGAGAGGGTCCATGTGAAGATCAAACAAATGCACCATCTTTCTCAGCGTTAAGTCACAAGGAGAATGAATGGAAGTGTTGGCAGTTGAGCGACCACATACGCCGAGCATTAAGTCGCATGGAGGAAGGACTCACTAGGAGACCCAAAATGGGTGCACTACATGCCCATAAATCGCTAGAATAGGGTTACATGTAAACGTCGAGTTCTATTTTGAGGATTTGTCCGACGTAGGAATTTTAATAACCACTTCTTCGTTTACCCCGAAACCCGAAAGCCCGAAATCGGAATTCCAGTCATACACATCATTCACAGAAGTGGATTTGGACGCTGGAAATTTCTCGTCTGTTTCTCATTTTGGTAATCGATTGGACCTTCACTTCAAATCGGTATGTGTAGAGTTCTTCATGGATAGAAGTACTTCCAGGGAATGAAATTCGGGATCTAAATGCAATAGTTTTATTACATGTATGAATAGGATCGATGCTAAGGATTGGAGTGTGGTTTGTAAAATGCTAAATCATGCGTGTCTATTGTCAAATTATACAAGGAAGCCATGCGTCCAATACTACGCCCTTGAAGAATTCAAGAAGTTCTTTTTTGCAAAATCTGTAAGTATGATTTCAAAGCATATCAAGATATGATAATCGATTTATTTGATCCAATGCTTTTGAAATATTTTTTTGAAGGCTTCCCAAGACAAACACCTTGAGTGTTCGTTGGATGGGTGTGGAAGAGATCATAGAATATGGCTTAGATGCATTAATCAAAATGAAAACACCCTCTGTCAAAGAAAAATGAGAATGAAAGTCAAGCTTCTGAATATTCACACACAGGTGGAAAATGAACAAATGATACAACGAGACCATCCATGAACCAGATATGCCACTTTTCAAAGATATTAGCATCAGTTTTAAGAAGGTGGCAAAGCACATGATAGATACAAAATTCTAGGAAGGCAAATCGTTTCCATATTCCTTGAAACAAATCGAGATTTATTTTGGATTATTTTTAGCACAAAGATTGAGTAATGTAAGGGGTTAATAGTTAATATTGCATTGGTGATTTAAATAACCATTTTTGGGAGAATGAGAAGGAGGGGGGAACATCCTGAGAGCCTTTTGGGGGCTGGGTTTATAATTCCATTTCTTTCAGCAAATATAGAACAAAATTCCAAGAGATTCTATACCTCGTCACTATGTAATTCTGTCTTTTCTTGTATTGTTTTCTCAGGTTTACATTCATTCGTTCTTCCTTCTTATACATATTCAGCTTGTAATGACTCTAATTCGGTAATACCTCTTCTATATTCATTTATTGGGAATCCTTTTAGGTTCAACATTTCCTTTGTTTATGGTGTGAGAAAAACAAGACCCGTAGCTTGGTTGTTTTTGCCTAGATCACAAGTTATATATATGCATGTTTGCCTTTTGAAGTTATTTTTCATTCCTCTGTTGAAATAAAGATTAGAATTATCAAAATTAGATACCCGACTCTTGTTTTCAGTCTCTTTCATCCCCTGTATTCTATCCATCTTCCTTATTTTAATTAAATTAGGCAAACGAGGTCATGCCTCTTCGTTTCTGATTTATAAATGATTGAAAGATATGTTTTAGACCTAGTTCTAGAAGCCTCCTATGACTCATCAATCAATAAATTATTATTTCATTTGAAATGTGATAAGGCTTGTCTCTATTACAGCCTATAACCAACTCTTGCAATAGAAATTTATGGTGTTGTTGCCGGGGACGGAGGAACGAAGTTATCTTCCCTGGGATATGAAAAATACATTAGATCTCTTCCTTGATGGTGAACAAGGGATATCCATTCAATTGGTTGTGATCATTCACCTAGTGACTCCTTGGTTTGAAGACTCTATGTGATTCACTAGCAACTCCACTGGTCTCAAAATGTTGAATTTGTTCGTTGCTCGGATTGTTGTGAGGTTTTCTCCTCTAGACTTTACAAATGTTTATGGTTTTCCAAACATTGTTCTAGACATTAAAATTTGGGAGGATGTCCTTCCTAAATTTGGAGGATATGCAGAAGACAATCCTTTTCAACACTTGTTTCAATTCCACAAGATGATGGATGAATTAAATGTACATCATGAAGATGTCCTCATGAAACTGTTTATGTTTTCATTGGAAAGATATGCTAGACTCTGGTATAAATCTTTACCCCATTCCAATATTCCTTGATTGAAATATTTTCACACACCTTTTCATCAAAATTGTAAGAGGATCTATTCAACTGAAACCCTTTTTGAAGATTGCTGCAATATAGAATTCATAACACAAAAAGATCAAACAAATTGTCTTGAAGAGGAGGAAAAAATATCAGAAATTTCTCAAGTCGATGAAGATAATCAGTATGAGGAACAGTTGGTTGATAAAGAAGAACAATATGATAGATCTTGTGATCATATTCAAGAAGAAGATCAAGCCAAACTCCATGAACATGAAGCGGAAAGGTCAGGAGGCTTTCAAACCAATCGCAACCAGATGTGTTGCAGCGATGAGGAGGAAAACATTTTTTTCAGATGAAGAGGTATATTCAAGCTCATTCATATATAACTCTATTTTTAATTCTGTTTTTGAAGAGAAATGTGTTCATAACGAGTTTTTTAATATTAATAACGCTGAAAATGGATTAATTGTAAAACATGGTGATGAAATCGCTGGTTTAAATATTCATGAAGAACAACAACTTATGGATGGTCATATACAATCAATGTTTGTTGATATAGAACATAGTCATTTTGCTATGGCAAAATCCCTTACTTATCAGTTTCATGATCAAGTAAAGACCCTGAAATATGACAAATTGTATGTCGCCAAAAATCCATTTCATGAAGAGTTTCAGGAGGATTGCAATCGTCCAAATGTAATAGAGATTTCAGTTATGATCACTGTTGTAAATCCTCATGAAAATTAGTCTGTAGATATTCAACCATCTTTGCTAGATCCTCACAAAATAGAAATTTCTGAAAGTCAATGTTCTGGAACGTTCTATGAGAAGTATGTTTATGATGAGTATATAGAAGAGCAAGAAGATAATATTTAATTTTTATCACACATGAATATTTACAATAGTCCTCTTTTGTTTGATGAATATGATGAAAGTTTTTCTGAAGATGATGAGCAACAAGAAACGTTGGTTCAACATGAAAGAAATCAACAACATCATGAAAGAAATAAGCCTATGTATGAAAGCTATCAAGAAGATCTTTGGAAAACAAATGAAGGACATAAGCAAGGGTTACTAAAACCATTGATCTCTCCTCCCTGTTGAGAAACTATTGAGCAACAGATCAGTGAATTTCAATGCGACATTTTTGCACCAGAAGAAGAAAAAATCAGTAGTGCACGAAGGCATTTCATACAACTTTCCCAGTAGGAGGAAGTATTGATTAACTGCAAAAGTGGTATATCTCTCCCC
This sequence comes from Picea glauca, assembly GCA_000966675.3. NCBI lineage: Eukaryota > Viridiplantae > Streptophyta > Pinopsida > Pinales > Pinaceae > Picea > Picea glauca. The sequence continues at coordinate 44,085 of JZKD02S0757659.1, read as the reverse complement.
TTCTATGATTCAGTAGTGGTTTATATGGTGTCAAAATGGAGCATTGAACTTTTTATTTTCAACTTCTTGAAGTCTAAATTTCAAAACTGTAAGTGTCTACTCCCAGGGTATGTTTTGAAATTTGCAGTTGCTCCTATCATTTTTGTGTTCAAATATGGAAGCATAATCAAGTTTTTTAGTCGGTCATTCAGTTGGTTGATTTGGAAATTTTCCTATACTTGAACAAAGAAGTGACATCAGTTAGAGTAGGTGATGTATATAAATAATATTGATTTTGAGTATTAGAGTACAACGGTGGTTTTCAGTATGTTTCTAGTTTAGTTTGGCATCTAGTATGGTTTTGATTTAAGGCATTACGACTCCATATACCAATGAATGCATAAGTGGTTTTTGTTTTGGAAAGGTGCAAGTAAAGTGACAGGGTTCAAAGTTTGATAAGGATGATTTCAGGTCGCCCAATGGATGAAGGCGCGTGGTCTATTTTTATTGGGGCTTTACAGGAAAAAACCATCCCTAGATGGAGCCTATGTTGGAACAAATATTGAAAATTTATAAACTTAGTGTCTTTCGCCAAAATTTATGTTAGTTACACCAGTTAGTTTCAGAACCTTTTCGCATGGTGTAAGCTTGTGTAACCATTAATTCCTTCTGCCATTCAGCACAAAGCTTTCCACTGCAGTAAAAACTCTACACCTATCGCCATTTTCACCGAACTTCTCTACCGTCAAAATCTCAAAGCATTGCATCACAATTGGCCAAAATCTCAAATATTTAAAAGTTTCCCAAGGTCTCATGTTTTGTCTTACTTCGCAATTCCTTCATTGTGAAGAGTATCAAGTTATAAAATCAAACTATAAGTTTTGTTCTTTCCATACATTATTTTAAAATTATTTTATATAATTTTATAATTAATATTTTATTTCATTTTAAAGTTTGAAAAAATATCATTTAGCCAAGCCCTTTGCATTGTTGAATCCACTACCCTTCACATCCCAATATCCAAAATATCCACCGTAAACTACACACATGCCAAGTCAGAAGACAATGCACACAAGACTCCAAGGAGGGTCCACATGAAGATCAAAGAAATGCACCATCTGTCTAAGCGTTAAGTCACAAGGAGAATGAATGTAATCGTTGGCAGTTGAGTGACCACATACATTGTTAGGGTCCTAACCTGCACATAGGTAGAGAAATATATTCAGATGTAATAAAGGTCAATATTAATAAGGTCTTTCAATAAAATAGAATAAGGTGGATGTAATAAGACCTAATAGAAGCTTCCTCTTCTATAAGGATCTTCCTTTATATGCTTCTCTTGATAGACATATTTAGTATAAATAAGGGTCAAGGGTATGAAAACTCTAGCTTGGAGATTATTGTAACAGAGTGCTACTCGATTGGAGGTTTCCCCCTCGAAGAGGCCCGTGAACATTGCTTTCTGAATCAAAGTGTTATTTTTGTTGTTGTTCTTATATCATTTATGTGTTATTGTGGAGGTTATGCTAGTTATATTACTGTTATTCTGCCATTTTTGGCATTTTATTTATGTTTTGCATACTTTTTATATCTGGTATATTACAAGTGGTATCAGAGCACTTTCCTTGGCAGAAATTGTGGGAATTTTTTTTTCAGGGTAGAGACGTATTCCAACATCTTTAAGCCACAGAGATCTATTGTTACACACATAAACACGCAGTTGATGGATTCATACACATAGGAAATACAAGTGGTTCTTAAGTGCACATCTGTTGGCCACCCTTATAACCCCTGTTGGTACCCCTTCGAGTGGTAGTGCATGAGACAACACCTGTGTATGGATCGACCTAGATTTCTTGAAGCCCTCTTTAGATAAACCGATCGACTTCCTGACTGCTATAGTGCCACTGAGAAAAACACTCGGGAAGATACTCTCTAGTACCTGGGTAGTCGGGTAGTACGACTAAGGGTATGGTCTATCCTCCTTAGTTAGTGCCCTGCGATATTGGGACGAGTACTATTGTAGGACCCCACACGTATATCAGAGAGCTATAGCATAGGGAAAACCCTTTCCTATAGAAACCTTGAATACCTAACCCTTGGGGGAAAAAAACATAAACAAATTAAAACAAATAAGATCTGTTTCTGTGCAACTGTGTTCGGGTTGCCAAATCACTACACTTTTCTTACTAGTTAAGCATTTGGGGATTTCATCGCTGCAGTATTCTGCAGTATTCATCTCTTCGCCCTTATCACTTTCATCCATATCATTTTTTAGAAAATATTTTTGACCCCACCCGCCCCTTTTCAGTTCACCCTTCCTCATGGCCCATACCCATAGCCAAGACCTGGAAGCTCGCTTCAAAACCTTGCACGCTGGTTTCCTCGAGACCCAAAAAGAAGTGAAAAAACTCAGTTCCACTATTGCCTCCATAGATACATTCATCAATACCACCATAAATACAACCATGCAGTCCTCAATGGAGGAAGTCAAACAAGAACTGACCACCCAGCTTGAATCTGTCTTTGCATCACTCTGCACCAAACTGAAGATCCCTACAGATGACCCTTTCTTTGACGCACCTCCAAATACTGAAGGTGAACAATCCTCCCATTCCCATACCTTTCAGCACCATCACTTTCAACATGACCTACACCTTCCACGGGTGGATGTGACCAAATTTGATAGCTCGTACCCCACTGGTTGGGTAACCCAAATGGAACATTATTTCTCTTTATACGACATTACAGATGACTTGGCCAAACTCCAGTATGGTGTTCTCCATCTATATCAAGAACGTTGGCAATGGTGGAAATGGAGAAAAACTTCCCATCAAGGGTATATTTCTTGGACCCAATTTGTGACTGAGCTTTATGAACGCTTTGACACTGACACCAACCATTTGGGTCGTTTGACAAAGTTGAAACAATCAAGAACAGTAGAAGACTTCATAGCTTCCTTTGAGCGCCTGGCTTTTTGAAAAGAGGGCATGAGTGATGCTTTCTTTCGAGAGTGTTTTATCAGTGGCCTGAAGGAGGATATTCGGTCCCATGTCCTCATGGCTCGACCCTCAAGTTGGGTGGAGGCTACTAAAAGAGATAAAGAATCACATCAGTTTGTATCCTGTCAAAACCAAAAACCCTCCTTTATCCCTCACCCTAAACCCATAAATCCCACTACTCCCTCTGCCCCATTAAAGATCCAAAAATTGACTAGGGTTGAAATGGTTGAATGCTAACTCAAAGGCCTTTTTTATAATTGTGATGACAAATATTTCTCGGGCCACAAGTGTAAGGAACAAAATCTTTTTATGGCCATATCTGAGGATATTTCAGAAGAGGATGTTGAAACTCCCCTTGTGTCTAAGTCACCTAAAATCACTAACATAACCCCTCCCTCAGACCCTCCCGAAATGGAACCGGTCATTTCCCTCAATGCTCTCACTGGCTTCTCCACTCCCCAAACCCTCAAGTTAATCGGTTACATCAAGCATCAGAAGGTCACGATTCTGGTTGATAGTGGAAGCACCCATAATTTTATTCATTTCCACATTGCCCAAGAAACTCATTATTACATCCATGCCGTCAACAATTTCCAAATCATGATTGCTAATGGTGGTTCAATGAAATGTGGAGGGCGTTGTGAAAATGTTTGTCTCCAAATCAGTGACTACCAGCTAAAATAACATATGTTTTCTATCGACATGGGCAGTTGTGACATTGTGTTGGGTGCAGACTGGCTAAGGACTTTGGGTCCCATTATCATGGATTTTAAGGAATTAACCATGCAATTTGACCAGGAAGGCCACCAATATAAATTCCAAGGCATCACTATTAGTTCACCTAAGGTCATTAGTTCCCATCGCATGGAAAAGATTCTCAAAAAAGGTCATTCTGGTGTCATTGCCCAACTCCATGCCATACAAGAAACACAGACACCGTCGGTGCTGCAAGACCTCCAAGCCCTCCTTTCTAAACATCAAATGGTATTTTCCACTCCCCAAGGATTCCCTTCTACTCATGGTGTTCATGATCATTCCATTCCACTTGTACCCAGAATCCTTCCTCCCAATAACCGTCTGTATCACCACCCCTTTTCACAGAAAAATCAAATTGAGAAAATGGTCCAGGAACTCCTTACTGCAAGCATTATCAACCCTAACTTTAGCCATTAATCTTCTCCTTTAGTCATGGTCCTGAAGAAAGAAGGTTCTTGGAGAATGTGTCATGACTTCCATGCCCTCAACAAACTGACCATTAAAGACAAATTTCCCATTCATGTCATTGATGACCTCCTGGATGAATTGAGTGGTGCCCAATTCTTTACTAAACTTGATCTTTTCTTGGGCTATCACTAGATACATATGAAAGAGGCAGACATTCCCAAGACGACCTTTCAAACTCATGAGGGCCACTATGAGTTTTTGGTCATGCCCTTTATCTTGTGTAATGCCCCCTCCACCTTCCAAAGCCTCATGAATCATGTATTATACCCCTTTCTTCGTCATTTTGTCTTAGTTTTCTTTGATGATATCCTCATCTATAGAAAAACCTGGACATGCCATCTTACTCATGTGGATTGAGTTCTCCATCTACTCTCTCAACACCAACTTTTCCTAAAACAGTCTAAATGTGCTTTTGGTGCCGCGGAAGTAGAATACTTGGGTCATCTGGTTGGAAAGGATGGCGTCAGGGTGGATCCAAAAAAGATTGAAGCTATGCAAGAATGGCCACACCCAAAGACTCTCAAAATATTGCATGGATTTTTGGGCTTAACAGTGTATTATCACAAGTTTGTTAATAGTTATGGAAAGATTGCAACACCTCTCACCGCTCTCCTAAAAAAGAACTCTTTCACTTGGACTCCAGTTGTTGCTCAAGCTTTTCAAACCTTGAAGATGGCCATGTACACCACTCTAGTTCTATCCCTTCCTGATTTCACAAAGACCTTTGTGTTGGAATGTGATGCCTTAGGGAAAGGAATCGGTACTGTCCTTATGCAAGAGGGTCGAACTTTGGCCTTCACCAGCAAGCATTTATCTGAAAGGAATCTGGGAAAACCCATCTATGAAAAGGAAATGTTGGCTATTCTGAATGTTGTTGATCTATGACACCCTTATCTCTTGGGGCAATGTTTCCAAATTAAGACAAACCATCAAAGCCTCAAGTACTTTCTGGAACAAATAATTTCCTCCCCAGAGGAACAAAAATGGGTGACTAAGCTCTTTGGATATGATTATGAGATCATTTACAAGATAGGAAAAGACAATGTGGTGGCAGATGCACTGTCCCAAAAATATGAAGAATAAGGATCCCTTTTTTCTCTTTCCTTCATTGTACTTGGCTACAAGATCCCAAAAGTTCGCATCTCATCCAACAATTGTAGACCAATTCTCCATCTCTCCCAGGATACTCTTGGCTCCAGGATGAACTTTGATACGAAGGTTGTTTGTATTTAAGTAAACAATCAAAGATTAAATCCATGGTACTTTCTGAGCTTTATGCTACACCCACATCGGGGCACTTCGGGTTCACCAAAACCTATGACAGGGTCAAACGTTCTTTTTTCTGGCATGGTATGAAATAGGACATCCATAATTTTTTTGTTGAATGTGATGTGTGTCAATGCAACAAGGGAGAACCAGTCAAATATCCGGGCACACTACAACTACTTCCAATTCCAGCTGCTATTTGGAAGGATATCTCTATGGACTTTATTACCGGCTTACCCAAATCGGGAAATAAATCAGTCATAATGGTGGTTATGGATCGCCTTTCCAAGTATTATCATTTCTGCGCTCTTCAACACCCATTTACTACATCCACAGTGGCTCAAATTTTCATGGACTAAGTCTTGAAGCTTCATGGAATTCCACACTCTATTGTTTATTATCGTGACCCAACTTTCACAAGCAATTTTTGGCAAGAACTGTTCAAGCTACAGGGCACCCAATTGCATCTCAGTACAACTTATCATCCCTAGACTAATGGTCAAATGAAATTTGTCAACAAATGTTTGGAAACATATCTGAGGTGTTTTGCCTCTGAAAATCAAAATCAGTGGGCTCAATGGTTACTCCTAGTTGAATGGTGGTACAACACTTCCTACCATACAACTACACGCATGACTCCTTTTGAAGCGGTATATAGATAGAATCCACCTTCAGTTCTCTCATACTTACCGGGTACCTCGAAGGTCCAGGCGATTGAACAAACACTTACAATTCGAGAGGATATTCTCTTTACCCTCAAAGAGAACTTGGTCATGGCACAAAATCGCATGAAGCAACAAGCAGATCAAGGTCTCTCTGAATGTCAATTTGCAGAAGGGGATCAGGTGTTTCTGCGATTGCAACCATACAAGAAAACTTCCCTCAAGGCCGAGCATTATCAGAAGCTAGCGCCCAAATTTTATGGTCCTTATACAGTTCTCAAGTGTGTGGGACAAGTCTCCTATCAGTTATCTCTTCCCAGTCATTTGAAGCTACATCCTGTTTTTCATGTTTCATGCTTAAAGAAGGTGATTGGAACTAGGTGCCAAATTCAAACCAACCTTCCCGAGTTAGCTGAAGAAGGATCCATTTGGCTACAACCAGAAGCAATTTTGGACCAGTGTGAGCATCGCCTGCGTTGGAGAACCATCAAGGAAGTGATAGTCCAATGGAAAGATACAACTCCAACAGATGCCACTTGGGAACCAACTATCATTCTGCAATAGTTTCCACATATCAAGCCTTGAATATAAGGTTGTTTTTAAGGGGGAGGACATATTAGGGTCCCAACCCACACATATGTAGAGAAATATATTCAGATGTAATAAAGGTCAATATTAATAAGGCCTTTCAATAAAATAGAATAACGCATATGTAAGAAGACCTAATAGAAGATTCTTCTTCTAGAAGGATCTTCCTCTAGATGCTTCTTTTGATAGACATATTTAGTATAAATAAGGGTCGAGGGTATAAAAACCCTAGCTTGGATATTATTGTAACAGAGCACTACTCGATTGGAGGTTTCCCCCTCAAAGAGGCCCATGAACATTTCTTTCTGAATCAAAGTGTTATTTCTGTTGTTGTTCTTATATCATTTACGTGTTATTGTGGAGATTATGTTGGTTATATTACTATTATTATGCCATTTCTAGCATTTTATTTATGTTCTGCATACTTTTTATATCTGGTATATTACATACACTGAAAGTTGAGTCACATGGAGGAAGGACTCATGAGGAGACCCGAAAGGGGTGCGCTACACGCCCAAAAATTTCTAGAATAGGGTTACATGTAAAACTGGAGTACTATTTCGGGGATTTGGTCGGCATAGGGATTTTGATAACCACTTCTTTGTTTTCCCGAAACCCGAAATCCCAAAATTGGGATTCCAGTCATACACATCACTCACAGAAGTGGATTTGGACGTTGGAAAGTTCTTGTCTATTGCTCGTTTTGGTAATCGATTAGACCTTCACTTCAAATCGGTCTGTGTAGACTTCTTCATGGATATAACTACTATCAGGGAAAGAAATTCAAGATCTAAATGCAACAGTTTTATTACAATGATGGAGAGGCTCGATGCTAAGTATTGAAGTGTGGTTTGTAAAACGCTAAATCATGCGCATCTATTGTCAAAATTTACTAGGAAGCCATGCATCCAATAATGAGACGTTGAAGAATCTGAGAAGTTCTTTTTTGCAAACTGTAAGTATTGTTTCAAAGCGTATCAAGATCAGATAATCGATTTATTTGATCCAATTCTTTTGAAATATTTTTCCGAAGGCTTCCCAAGACAAAATCTTTGAGTGTTCATTGGCTGGGTGTGGAAGAGATCAAATAATACAACCTATACGCGTTAATCCAAATGAAAATGCCCTCTGTCAAAGAAAAAAGAGAACGAAAGTCGAGCTTATGAATATTCACACGTAGGTGGAAAATGAACAAATGATACAACAATGCCATCCATGAACCAGATATGCCACTTGTCAAAGCTATTAGCATCAACTTTAAGAAGGTGTCAGAGCACCTAATAGCTACATAATTTCGGGAAGGAAAATCATTTCCATATTCCTCGAAACAAATCGAGATTTCTTTTGGATTATTTTTAGCACAAAAATTGAGTAATGTAACGAGTTAATAGTTAATATTGTGTTGGTATTTAAATATCCATTTTTGGGAGAATGAGGAGGGGGGAACAACCTAAGAGCCTTTTGGGGGATGGGTTTTTAATGCCATTTCTTTAAGAAAATATAGAATAGAATGCCAAGAGATTATATACCTCATCACTATGTAATTTTGTCTTTTCTTGTATTGTTTTCTCAGGTTTACATTCATTCATTCTTCCTTATTTTACATATTCATATTTTAATGACTCTAATTCAGTAATACCTCTACTATAGTCATTTATTGGGAAATATGTTAGGTTCATCTTTTCCTCTGTTTATGTTGTGAGAAAAAGAAGACCTATAGCTTGATTGTTTCTACCTAGATTACAAGTTATATATATGCATGTTTGTCTTTCAAATATATTTGGCATTCCTCTATTGAAATAAATATTGGACTTACAAGAATTAGATGCCTAACTCTTTGTTTCAGTCTCTTTCATCCCCTATCTTCTATCCATATTCCTTATTTTAATTAAATTAGGAAAACAAGGTCATGCCTCTTTGTTTCTGATTTATAAATGATTGAAAGATTTGTTTCGGACTTAGTTCTAGAAGCCTCCTATGATTGATCAATCAATAAATTATCATTTCATTTAAAATGTGCTAAGGCTTGTCTCTATTACATCCTAGAACCAACTCTTCCAACAACATAATAAATGGTTGAAGAAGTGGTCATACCGATGACATATTCGGTCGACCCCACTCTTCTCTTGGAGAGTGACGAGTCTAAAAAAATGGTCGTCCTAATGCAATTTTCGGTCGATCCTGCTTTTCTGGTTCTAGTTCTAGTCATATACCTCCTATATCATGTTTTCAACTTTCCTGATAATGCTCCTTATGAACACGAGAAAGTTTTGATCTCCCCGAGTACTCTCCCTCCAAGTCCTGAGGAATTTCCCTTCGATTGGGATGGTATTGTGGGGTATCCATTTCCCCGTCCTATGTCTTTTCCAGTAAGAGATATTATCTGATATGTCACAGAGATGATATCATCCGCTAGTGCTTTATCCTCCTCGAATTGGAGATATTTGGGTTTTCGCAAGCTTATTTCATCCATTTGTAAGATACTAAAATTCAATAAAAGTTCAGCACGAGAGCCTTGGCCTCCCCCGTGACTTTCCACCTAGAATCTCCCAAGTGATTCTATGTTAATCACTTTTTCGACTCATTCAAAAAGAGAAAAGTTTGCCGAGTGATTTGTCTCTTTCACACTCATTAAATTGGACTTGAAAGGTCGTCAATCTTAGTTAATCTCTTTTTCAACTCATTATCAAAAAGTGAAAATATTTCTAAGTGAACTTGATGCAGGATCATCACCAACAAAGAACAACCGTGGAGGACAGCTTAGCACACAAACATACATTTTGAAATATTTTGAACTCAAAATCAATCAATGTATTAATGAGATATCTAAGGGAACTTTTTTTAACATGAATGTCTTAAATGTTTAATGGTTGAGCCATCATGGAAGTCGATGGGGGAATGTATTTGTTTTATAGATCAGATCGTGGTACAGATTTAGAGCTTTCACTCTTGTCTGTCTGACATAATATTTATTGTAATAGGAGTTAAGTAGTTGGTTTCATTTAATTCCATTCAAGGTAGCGTAGATTAGTTGGAGGGAATGCTCGAAGAGCATCATATAAAATATTTGTAATAATACCTAGGAGAGGTTGTCATTGTTGTTGGCATGGATGTTTGTTGTTGTTGTGGATAGATAAGAACTAAGCAATAGGTGAACCTATATGATATAGGTCGAGGAGTAGTGAATAATAGTGTATGTATGTATGCATTCCAGTTTCAGTGGATGAATATAACATAAATATGTTTTCTCAAATGTGTGTTGGTTGTGTATATATCTGAATGAATGGTAGAGTTTTTTTTATTTTTCAATTCTAAATTATTTATGTTCTTGAATCCATGAATTCATTTGCTTTGTTGAATATATGAGTTATTGTGGAAAATAGATAAGTCCCAAATAAATTATTTTCATTTGAGTGAGTGAAAAGTGTGCATAGTGTCCTCAAGGAGTGTGTGACTGAGTCTATTTCAAATTTAAAGCTCAGGAAAGATGTGGAACTTATATGTATGCAAGGAGTGTAGAATAGAGTTTTTCAGACTCAAAGTCTTAGGGAGGACAACGTGATTCGGTCACGAGGGATTTAAAATTGGTTGGAGAACAGTCGCAAGGAGTTTGAAATCAATCACAAAGAAGTGAATAAGGAGTGGAGTCTATTGCAAGATTTGCACAGTCCACGAATTCAATTAAGTGTTGAAGAGGTTGTTCAGAGGAACAAATTAAGGAAGGAAAGCTTAGGAGGGAGAGAAACTTTTACAGGTGAATCCTCATGCGGACAAGCAGATTCCCTCTTGGTATCTAGACTCCTAAGGGCAATAAACAAAAGTTCTTAACATGGTCACTGACATTCATTTATATCTAATCAAGCTAATATACAAGGAAGAAGAAGAAATATATGTACCTTGTTAATGACATTTGGCCTTTTGAAATCCAAGCTGAGCTTTGATCTTGAGCTCCCTGAAAGGTCCTATAGAACAAACAAGGATACATTGGACTTTCTATTCTACTGATATTATCTCAAACACAGATCTATCTACCGAAGACAAACTCATGTGGAACCAAACATAAGTGTGAAAGAAACAGACCAAGCATTGATATATTAATAAGAACAAGTAAAAGCACTTACAATCCTTTCATGAAGGTGCGACAACTTCTTCCAATTCTCTTTGTCCAAACCCTTTTCTCAAGTATTCTACACTAATTACTTTGATGTCATCTCACTTATGGGATCATAAGTTTGGTGTAATTATCAATCTTCATATATCCTTCTACCATTAGGACGCCTCCTTATATAGTCTTGGAGAGGACTAACCACTTGAGAGATATTTGGGATAAGTTGAGGATTCTTGTCCTTCATTTGTGGATCTACCCTAATATCATGCATTGACCCAAGATTCGAACCCAACAACCTTCATATGTTGAGGGGATTGTCCCCTGATTTCCTCCAACAAACCAAATTTCTCCCAAAAAAGGGTAGCGCTCCCTCAAAAGGGGCATAAAGTGTTGGAAGGCTCCTCTATAAGGGAGTACAGAGTGCCAACAATCTCTGTCATTAGTTAGGGGAGCGATCCCTCCCAAAATTGATGTTTTAGTGGATTTTTCAGTGGCACAAGGTTTGTACTCTTCTGTCAATTGATTTTCCTTCTTCAAAACTAGTATTTGAGGTGTCTTAGTGTCCTTACGATGTCGTTAGAGAGACGACATAGGAAATATGTTGTTTGTGACACTTGCAACCAATATGTGACACTTGCGATATTTGTAACGATGACACTAGCCATCATCACAATGAGTGATTTTGATGTGTAACAGATTTCCCCCCAAAGTGCGAAGTCAGAAGACGATGATGACTGAAGTACTTTGTTGAATTTTTCGAGAAAGGGTATGGATGCAAAGAGGCTTGAAAAATCTGCACACAACCATCAAACAAATATTATGACATGTTTCAAACCCAAGCCAGGCATACCTATGCTTGAGTGATAAATACTTTTTAGGTATGGCCGCCATAAAATACACTATGGATCCATAATTATATTGATAAAAGGTATAGCCACTGAAGATACAATGTGGATCTATACTCCTATGACCTGAGCTGATCGTAGCCACGCAGAATACATAGTGGATCTATGATATGACAAGACATAGCCATGACCAATACAAAGTGGATCTATGTTACAGTATATGTCTCATAGTTCAAAATAACTCCTTCGCAACCTGGGAAAAGTATATATAAGAGTGACAACTCAACCTAGGGTCTTCTTACTGATCCCGATGTAGTACAAATCTAACCATGTGAATATATGTCCTGATGTCAAACATGGAAGAAACCACTTGATTATCGGTCAATGAGGTAAATCGTTAACAAGTGTGAGGAAGATCACCATTGATGTCAATGATTCCCGAGGTACTCTAGTATATTCCAATGAATGTGAATGAATGAGATGAAGTTGAACATCCGTGGAATCATCTGATTAGGGGTCAATGATGTAAACTCACTGTCAGACATGAGGAGGCCTGCCATTGAGGTATGAAAGTCCCAAAGTACTAACTGGTTTCTAATTCTAACTCCTGGATAATGTGATGAAGTCGACAAGAATAGACTTGTCGAAGGAGGGCCTTGATGTATTCCCCCATCAACGACACAAAATAAAAATAGAGATGTAATTGGTGGATCAAATGAACGTGGACTAACATGGGTATTGAAATAGGATATTTGTGATAGATGAATCTCGAGGAATATACTTACATTGAACACTGAGGCAAAACAACAAAAACGTGACATGGACCAAAACTTGATGATGTAGTGGATGATGTGACTTTCATTAGGTGACCCAAAGGACTGAAATAAACTCATAGGATTGGCTCAGTGCAGAGGTTGAATGGATTAAAATGAATGCAAATACAAAGTGTCATGTTCAAGGGCGACCGTAAGAGTTACTAGTAGTGTTCTCAAAAACCACTTGGCTTGCTTCTTTCAATTTTTCCCCCATCCAGATTGACAAGTGCCTCTTTTTAATTTAACGAGCTTGAAGAGGGTAACACATGCTTGATATGACTCACCTTTGGTAAGTCCCTCTTTCTTTTTTTGGCAAACTGGAAGAAGTAAGGGTTTGGTACCATATGGGCCCTTCAATGTATGATTGTTTAACGAGTCCAAAGAAGGTAAACTCAGTGGTTTTGTATATTTAGAGAGTCTTAAGACAACTTAAAGACGACTCCAATGTTGTCCTTTTTCATAATGTTAGTCTTGCGAGGCCAAAAAAGAGATAAATTATCACTCGAAAGACACCCTTTCAAACCTTTTAACAAGTGGGAAAGGAAGCAATATCACTCGACAATATTTTCATGTTTAGAGAGTCTGAAAAGAGTTTAAAGATGACTCCAGGGGGTTCCTTTTTCGTATATCCATGCGAGCCCGAAAAAGAGATAAAAGGTTTCTCGGTTACATTCTCATGTTTTTACGATCGCGAGAAAGAAAAAAGATTAAGATCGATATGCTGCCATCTTGAAAATCTAGTGACATAACTCCATAATGATCATCAAAGGCTGTAGACATCCCCCCCCAAGATTCAATTCATTTATCAAAGTTGAGGTTGTCACCAATTTTTGTACTAGATGGAGGAAAAGGATATAGGTGGATGAAATGAAGGTTAAAAAATGAGAGCTAATGAAAGGCTCGACTCGACATCTATGAGATCTAGTGAAAAACTCGACCTAATAGGAGAGGTGATTGTTTCATTTTTAATGAGCTTGACATAGGAAAAGAACTATGCTCAAGGCTTCATGTTCAATCCCTAGATTTTTGTTTCATTTTTTAACGAGCTTGCCACAGAGAGGAAAACTATGCTCTTGGCCTTTGTTTCATTTTTTAATGAAATTTCCACAGAGAGGAGAAACTATCCTCGTAAATTATGTTTCATTTTTTAACGAGCTTGCCACAAAGAGGAAAAACTATGCTTGTAAATTTTGTTTCATTTTTTAACGAGCTTGCCACAGAGAGGAAAAACTATGCTCGTGGGTCCTTTTGATCATGGCTTCCAACAGGATAATGCTCTAGAAGGACACCATGTCAAGGGAAAAAACTCGTTTATGGCTTCCAAGAGATCTTCATTGGATGGAAGAAGAATGCTCTGGAATGAACACATGTCGAGGGCTGCGACAGGGGTAAGGAGATCAGGCTCCAATAGGCCTACCGAAGAGATCACCATGTCAAATACCGGATCTAATCCATCATAATTTGAAGTCATGGGAGACAACGCCACATAATTGACGTGTGGAAGAGGTGATACCGACTGCATATAAGACCCGGTTAGGGAGGTTATTGGGTTGATGGTCAAGTCAGGTCCAACAAATGAAAGTTGATCAATAGTCACCATTCTTATATCATGCGAGAAATATATCATAGGGAAAAAGGTGGACACAATAGCTTTCATGGAATATACATAATCTCGCCCAAGGAGTAAATCGAAATCCAAGGGGTCCTGGACTACCATAACATCAATAAAGACAGTTTTCCCTCCCAAAGTTACTGGAAACTGAGGAAGGATCCCTAAAGGGTGTTTGGTTCTTCTATTGAAAGTGAACAGAGTCTAGGTAACTGGCACGAGCTTAGGATATCCCAAATATTTCCAAGCAATAGAGGACAAAATACTAACGAACGAACCTTCATCTATCATCGTATGAGGAACGTCCCGACCATAAAATTTTACTATAATATTGAAAGGAATGTGAGAGGGAAGACGAGGTCCATTTAGCACACCCCAATCAAAAAGGATGGCCTCATTACTTGGAAGGGTTTTTGGAGGAGAAGGAGGAATGCTCCCCGGCACAGTAGATCTTGTTTCAATGAGAAAAATGTGGGCATAATAAGGTTTACTCTCTAGCGAGAGAGTATGATCGATCGATGGTGAGACCGGATCGACCACCTTGGCACTATTCAAAGGAAGAGTGGGATTGATCGATGATATAACAAGAGAAACCACTTTGGAACTCGCCAAAGGAAGAGTGGGATTCATCGATGATGTAACCGGAGAAACCACTTTGGCACTCTTCGGATGAAAGGTGGGACTGACCGATGACGAGACTGGATCAGTCAATTTAGCACTCATCATAGGAGGAGTGGGATTGACCAATAAAGTAACTAAAGAAACCACTTTAGCACTTGACATAGGAAGAGTGGGATTGACCGATGAAGTCACCAGAGAAACCACTTTCACACTCGTCAGAGGAGGAGTGGGATTGACCGATGAAGTCACCGGAGAAACCACTTTGACAATTCTCAAAGGAGGAGTGGGATCGACCGATGGTAGAGTTGGTTCAACCACTTTGACACTCTTCAGATGAAGGGTGGGATTGACCAATGACGGGACTGGATCAGTCACTTGGGTTTCACTTTCCAGAGGAAACGTTGGGCTGATTGATGATGGAACTATATCAACTACTTTGGTGAGTGGTTCAACTGAGGATGAAACTAGATTGACCACCTGACCAACTAGATTGACCAGGGATGGAACCGTATTGATCATTCCATAAACTAATGATGGGTTGGGAGAAAGATTATGATAACATTTTGGAAGTTGAAGTTTTTCCAAAAGAGAAGAAGCCTCATCCGTACGAGGACAAAGGTGAGAATAATGATCACCTTTTCATAACATGCAAGGGAATTTGATAGTTGTATTATTCTTACCAACCTTAACGTCACTAGTTGACGGGGTATCACTAGCAGGGGTTGATAATGTAGAAGACCACATTTATAAGACCTTGGGAATACTAGCGCAATCCCTTAGAAAGTGGTTACCCTTACAAAGACTGCAAGGGAATTTGGGTTTCAGATTCTTCTTTTTAATCTTATCTACCTTATCAACACTCCTAGTACTATTAACAGTAGCAGGTTACTTATATCCAACATTTGATGTAGTTGGAGGCTTGGTCCCTTTCTGGTTCTTCTTCTTCTCTTTCTGTTTCTTCTTCTTCTTATCAATCTGGCTACTTGGTTGAGAGATTTCACTAGGCGAAGAAGGAGAAATAGAAGGAGACCTGACAGGCGAAGAAGGAGAAAGGTTGACATGAGGTTGATGCATGGGTGGTGTGCTTACATATGAAGAACCTACATTCAAGATCACTAGAGTGGAAAAAAACCATACCAGTAACCCAATTGTGAGACTTGGAAGGCTCAAAGTAGCAATGTAAGGAGGACCAATGTTTCCGTAAGAAGGAAAAACAAAGGGTTCTCCCAGATCAGGACTTGATCCATTGGTAGTTTCAGGAACTAATGCCATTAAAATAAAGATCTAACCTAGATTCTGCTAGGGAGAACAAACATCACATGCTAAAAATCTAGTAATCAAGCAAGAAAAAAAAACCTTCTGACAATGAGCACACTAGTTGGTGATGAAATCCAACATCATGGGAACAAAGTAAGAAGGGGATGAGATAGAGTAGGTGGAAAATTTATGTTCAAGACTTGCTTAACTGACTTACACCATGGTGCAAGCTCCCACACATAATCGTGGGTATACCCTCCAAGGAGCCCGAGTGAGTCTGGCCAACGTCAATTCCAGGTACCGTGAATACTTTCCCCTCCATAGTCACCTTATGTAAATACCCTAAAGAGATAGGCCACTAAGGTTACCAACTACAACAATGATACATGGGGAAACAGTCGACAATCTGATCCACGCGCAAGGGAGGGGTATCTAGCTCGAAATCAAATTGAAAGGATTCCACTGATCATTGTGGGTATACCTTCAATCGATCCCCATAATAAACACAATCAATACACAAAGAACAACAAAGCATGGTGATTATCTCTGCCAGTCTTAACGCGACCTCATTATTGACCCTTGTGTGAGAAGGGCTTCCCAGGACAAAATGCAGCAATTGGATTTCACCGCTCCCTAACACAAGATCCTATGTTTGTTCGAATATTTGGAAAGTTATCTTTCACACCTATTCCAAAGACCTAAAACTAATCTAATGTAGGTTTTCTACCAGAAAATGTAAAAATTTCTAATCAATTTTAGTTTAACGCTTGATTTTTAAGGCTGTTGTTACTCAAAAAGAAAGTGGCATGGACAATATGGTGTTTTGACCAAATCAAAATTTATGCAAAGAGATTAAGATGCAATATTTTCATTTATATTAAATATATTCTATGATAAGGATAAAACATTCATCATTCTAGATGCACAATGTCCAAAACTGTCAAAAAACATGCAATTCTGCTACTTCAAGTGCAAGCTAGTTTCACGACCCAAAAGCAAGAATGCATTCAAAACAATGAGAACTGAAAGAAAACAGGTAGAATATTGTTCTAACATGAAATAATTCAAGGATCCTAAAACCAATAAGCATCAAAGGAGTACAATGAAATGTAGACAAGAATCTAAGAAATGACAGGGAGAAAGAGAAAACACTCAAAACTGTCTCGACAAAAACACAGCTAGAAAAGACAATTTTACGTTTCTAAAAGAGGATTCAATATCTAATAAATAAAAAAGAGAGTGAAAATCATCAAAAACCAATCCAAATAACTTCACAAACTATCCACAAATATTGGGTAAATACTTCCACAAAACAGGGTGAAACAATCTGAGCAAAAAAGGGCAAAAAACCTCCAAAACAGAGATTAGCGCTCCCTGTCTAAAGGGTACAGAGAACTGCAATGCTCCCCAAATAACTATAGGGGAGTGCTTATGATATACCAGCACTATGATATGGCCTACATGGGGGGCGTTGGTCCTCCCAGAAGCTCAGAAAAGGAGCCAAAAAATTGCAAACAATTCACCCAAAATGGTGAAAATGCTAGTGAAGGTAGGAGAAGGCTAATGGATCATAAAAACATAGAAAAGTTTATTTGAAAGGTGGTAAAAGGGAAAGGAAAAAACAAGGAAATAAAATAGGATTCCTTCCCTAGTGGAGTCTCCCATGTCTGTTACAGGTGAATCCTCCTCCGGACAAGCGGATTCCCTCTTGGTCTCTAGACTCCTAAGGCCAAGACAAAAAAGTGCTTAACATGGTCACTTAAATTCCTTTAGATCTAATCAAGATAATATATGAGGAATAAGAAGAAATATATTTACCTTGTTAACAATTTTTTTTCTTTTGAAATCCAAGTTGATCTTCTATCTTGAGATCCTTGATAGGTCCTGTAGAACAAACGAGGATACAATGGACTTTCTATTCTACTGAGATTAGCTCAAAGATAGATCTATCTACTGAAGACAAAATCATGTGGAACCACTTGAGATGTCTTTGGGATAAGTTGAGGATTCATCTCCTTCAGTTGTGGATCTCCCCTAATATCATGCCTTGACCCAAGATTCGAACCCAACTACCTTCAAATATTGAGAGGATTGTCCCTTGATTTCCTCCAACAAACCAAATTTCACCCAAAAAATGACAGCGCTCCCTCAAAAGGGGCACAGAGAACTGGAACGTTCCTCTATAAGGGAGTAAAGAGTGTCAATGCTCCTTGTCAGTAGGTAGGGGAGTGATCCCTCCCAAAATTGATGTTTTAATGGATTTTTCAATGGAACAAGGTTTGTACTCTTCTGTCAATTGATTTTCCTTCTTCAAAATTAGTCTTTGAGGTATCTTAGTGTCCGTATGATGTCATTAGAGAGACGAAATAGGCAATAGTTTTCGACACTTGAGACCAATATGCGACACTTGTTATATTCGTAATGACGACAATAGCCATCATTAAAATGAGTAATCTTGATCTGTAACAACAGAAGAAAGTTTCTAGGAAGGGAGACCTTGAATTTCTTATCGAATCTAGTGAGTGAAAGATTCATTCTCGAAAGGAGAAGAATGCTTCCAGACTGTTAGATTTGGTAAAGTTGCACAGAAGATAGTTGTGACATATTTTCGATATTTCATAGTTTGGTAAGTTGGAAACTTGATGAAGGTCGGTTCTTGATATCTGAATTCATGATTCAATCCTAACCATTTATCATAAGAGAACATGTGGTGATGGGATCCAAGAGATCAGAAATTAGGAGAGTGGAGATCGTAAGTGAGAAGCCTAGCATTTCACGAGTTGTGAAATTTGAACCATTGTGGGGCCAATGAATCTAAGGAGACACGTGGCATAAGTCCAAAGACTTGGAGCTGAGGGATTTGGGAAGTAGTGAAGAAATGATTTGGAGTATCCCAAAAATCCAAAACTCTAAAGGAGGCAGACCCATGATCATAGCCGTGGTCACTTGCGGAGAGCTTGTGTGTGTGGGTAAGATAATTTTGGGTGTTGCAAGGACCCAAGGAGTCACTCCAACTCAGAGATTAAAATGATCCAATACTGAGAGGTCAAGCATCCATTTGGAGGGAAGGGGGTTTGCACCAAGAGTGGTATTAGAGTAGAGTACATAATTGACTTATGTAGGGAGCAAGATAAACATCAACACAATGTTTCCTAGAAGACGTGTTGAGCCACCTCTAGCCAACAGAGCTATGGAAAGGGAGATGAGAGAATTGCGTGTGAGGCTGGATGCCATGGAAATATCAAAAAGGAGAGCATCTGACGGTGGAGATGTCAGCGAGGAAAAAAAAACAAATGTAGAAGTCGAAGCAGAAGATATGGTTGAGGATGCTATGGAAGAATGCTTGTTAAGAGAGGTTTTCAAATTGGGTTTTAGAGCAAAGATTGACATCCCGATGTATGAAGGAAATTTAGAAATCGAGGAATTGCTTCATTGGATTCGAGAAATGGATAAGTATTTCGGCTATGAGGATGTCGAAGAAGAGAAAAAGGTGAGACATGTCGTCACTAGGCTGAAAGGACATGCAACGTTGTGGTGGGATGAACTGCAGGATGACAGAAGGAGAAAAGGAAATAAAAATATTAAGAGTTGGGATTGAATGGTAGCCAAGTTGAAGGTGAAATTAATTCCCAAGGATTACCAGATAAATCTGTTTAGGAGGATGTAGAACCTGAGATAGAGATGATTGACTGTGAAAGAGTACACATAAGAGTTCTACAAATTGAATATTAGAGATGGACAAACAGAGGGAGACAAGGAGAAGGTTTCCAGATACATTAATTTCCTGAGATACAAAATTCAATATGAATTTAGTATGATGACAGTCAAGACTGTAGAGGACGCATATCAAATGGCATTGAAATCATAAGAGAAGTTGGATAGAAAGAAAATTCAATAGAACAGAGGTCGAAACTTGAACAGCGGTAAAGGAGTTTCCCAAGATAAGGTACATAAGCCCAAAGATGAAGCAGAGAAACCACATATTCACTCTGAGAGAGGAGGAATTTCCTGAGGAAGGAAGAGCGTGGTAAAAGTTATTTTTCCAGAGGTAGAGGAAGAGGCAGGGGAGGAGAAGTGAGGTGTTATGCCTGCAGAAAGATAGGAAATATGTATTGGTATTTCCTTGAGAGAAAAAGAGGAGGTGAAGCTCACATTTCCGAAGTGAAAAAGTGGGATGCTGAGGCATAAGGTGCAAAGGATGGAATGTTCTTTTAAAGAAAGAGATGGAAACTGTAAAACCAGTACAGAGGAACAATTTTTTGAGGACATCTTGCAAAACGAAGGATAAAGTTTGCAAGGTGATAATTGATAGTGGGAGAACTAAAAACTTAGTATCCATGGATATGGTGGAGAATCTAGAGTTGGAGATGATTGCACATATGACACCGTACAAAGTCTCATGGTTGCAGAAAGGTCATCAGGTAGCAATTACTCAATAATGCCTAGTTAATTTTAAAATAGGAGGATATAGGGATGAGATCCTGTGTGATGTAATTCCTATGGATGTATTTCATGTTTTGTTGGGAGGACCCTAGCAATATGATAGGAATGTTATTCATGATGGGAGGATAAACACGTACACCTTAGAAAAGAATCATAGAACACACATGTGCTACCAATTGAGGAAAAGAAGGTGAAAGAGGAAGCCATCACGAGAATACTTCTCATGAGTGGGAAGGAACTCTTGAATGAAGTAAATAATAAACATGAGATGCATTTTTTTGTAGTGAGGAAACTGAGGGTTATCCTTACTAGTACCTCATTGGAAGTTTTTTCTGAGGAAATTGAGGAGATACTAGAGAAATTTGTTGATATTGTAGTGGATGAGTTTCCAAACTCATTGCCACCTATCAGGAGAATCAATCATCATGTTGACTTGATACCAGGAGAAATCTTGTCGAACAAAGTAGCGTATAGGTTGATGCCTCAAGAGAATGAGGAAGTGAAGAAACAGGTTCAAGAACTATTAGAAAAAGGATTGGTCAGAGAAAGTTTGAGTCCATGTGCAATGCCAATAGTACTAAGTCCAAACAAGTATGGAGGATGGAGAATGTGTACAAACTCGAGGGCCATAAATAAGATTACCATCAGATACAAAATTCCATTACCAAGGATGGATGACTTGATGGACTTCTTAAGCGAAGCCAACTATTTTTCAAAAATACACTTGAAAAGTGGATATCACCAGATCAGGATGAGAGAAGGTGATGAGTGGAAAACAACATTCAAGATGAATGAAGGGTTATATGAATGGCTTGTTATGCCATTTGTCTTAACAAATGCCCCAAGCAATCTTATGAGACTAATGAATGAAGTATTAAAGGATTTCATTGGTAAATTCATGATTATGTGTCTAGATGCTATATTGGTGTTTAGAAAGAGAAAGGAAGAACACTTGAGACATTTATCATTGGTGATGAGGAGGCTGCAACGAGAGAAGATGTTAATCAATTTGAAAAATTCCTCTTTCTTGAAGACAAAGCTCATATATTTGGGTTTTGTTATTTCTTCAAATGAGTTGAAGATGGATCATGAAGGGGTGAAAGTGATCAAAGAATGGCCATCACCAAAGAATATCTTTGAGGTAAGAAGCTTCCATGGGTTAACAAGTTTTTATCAGAAGTTCATCAAGAATTTTAGAGGGATTAGTGCTCAGATGATGGATACGGTAAAGAAAAGACATAAGACTTTCAAATGGACATAGGAGCCTGAGAGGAGTTTCATCATATTGAAGGAGAATATAACTGAACAAACGATACTGGTTCTGTTGGATTTCGGAAAGAGATTTCAGGTAAGATGTGATGGAAGTGGAGTTGCAATTGGAGTAGTATTAAGACAAGACAATAGACCTGTTGCATATTTCAATAAGAAGTTGAATGAAGCTAAACAAAAGTACTCCGCATACGATAAATAATTGTATGTCATAATCCAAGCATTGAAGAAATGGAGACATTATCTTGTACCAAAGGAGGTTGTTTTGTATAGCGACAATCACTCTTTGAAATTCATTACTAGACATGAGAAGTTGAACCAAAAACATGCTAAGTGGATAAAGTTTATGCAAAAATTCACTTTTGTCATCAAACATATTTATGGGAATGTTAACAAAGTTGTTGGTGCATTAAGCAGGAGGGTTTTAATTCTACATAAATTTCAAATCAAAACCTTGGGGTTTTGTCACCTTAAGGAAATGTATCATAGTGATCCAGACTTTGGAGAAGCATACGAAGTGTGTGTGAATCCTATGCTCAGGGACAAAATCCAGTGGGCCAAATATCTGATTTAGGATGGGTTGTTATTCAAGGGATGCCAGCTGTGTATACCTAGATGCTCAATGAGGGAGAATTTTCTGAAAGAAAAACACAATGGAGGAATAGACAGACACTTCGGCCATGAAAAAACATTTGATCAACTAGCAAATTCATATTACTGTCCAGGTATCAGGGTAGAGGTGAAGAAATTTATGAACAACTGTAAGATTTGTCAATACGCCAAGGGGAAGAAACAAAACACTGTATTGTATCAGCCATTTCCTATTCCATAGAGGCCTTGGGATGCGATAAGCATGGATTTTGTGTTGGGATTTCTAGGAAAACAAAGAGGAAGTGAATCGATATTTGTGGTGGTGGACATATTTTCAAAGATGGCACACTTTATCCCATGCCACAAGACCAGTGATGCAATGCATGTTGCAAACTTGTTTTTTAAGGAGATTGTGAGAATCCATGGATTTCCTAGGAGTATAGTTTTAGACAGCGATACCAAGTTTGTTGGTCATTTCTGAAGGATATTTTGGAAAATGTTGGGGACAAAACTATCTTTCAGTTCTGCATATCATCCATAGACAGATTGACATACCGAGGTAGTGAATAGAAGCCTAGGGGATATGATGAACGTTTTTGTCACTAAACACCATAGTAAGTGGGATCAAATTCTAGCACAAGTCAAGTTCACATATAATGACTCAATGAACATGAGCACTGGAAAATGTCCAGTTCAAATAGTGTATAGAATGAATCCAAGAGGAGTTTTACAATTAAGAGATCTAAAGAAAGATGAGTTTAGAAGCACGAGAGAAGAAGATTTCGCTATAGAAATGCAAGAACTTCACAATCCGATCAAGGAGTAGTTGAAGAAGACCAACAATGAATACAAGTGCAGAGATGATCAACACAGAAGAAAGCTTGAATTTGAAGTTGGAGATCAATTTACAGCACATCTATTGGCACAGGGGAAGATGTAGGGCTCAACTCCAAGAGCGCACCAACAAGCCTTAACTACTGGCCCTTTCGACTACACCTGCGAGGAAGATGCAGTCTCACCCGAAGCAACTATGGAGGGGTTGCAGGACAGATATGTCTACAACCAAGGGAACTATCAAGTGGATCCAATACTAGAACAATATAGCATGAATATATCACTTATAGACTTAGATATATTCCACACATCTATCATATCTACCACAGTAATGCAATAACAATATATCAAGGAAAAATATCATAGCATCAATCACATACACAAGACAAGATATACATGGTTCACCCTCTCTCTAGGGATACACCCACAGAACTGTGCTTTATAATGTATTAATATGAAACATACAGTTCTTGTTTGCACTCTTAGCTAGCAAATCTTATTTCTTCTCCTCTCTATCTCTCCCCTCCCTACCCACCTATCTGTAGGGTTGATCTTCACACCCAGTTGAAGATCTTACAATACATAAGGCTATCATACTTAGCACTTCTCTCTCCCATGATGTCAATCACTCGATCACACAACAATAACATCACCAACAATAGTAATAACAATGACAACAACCCATACCGGGTCCTCTTGAACTCTATTTATACATTACAATAACTCACCCACATCCTTAGGTCGAAACCTAGGTGTCACAAACCCTAGATACCAAAACCCTAAGTGTCTAAAATCGTAGGTCAGCTTGACCCATGTTTTCAGGGCTTCACTAGCCTATCTTTCCTTCCTTCTTGCATGGTGCTCCAAAGCATCCAATGTTGGATTTTTCTGCTTGCTGCGTTGTCCACGATCCTTATTTCTTACTGATCTATCATCCTCGATCTCCTCATCCAATGGCTTGCTTCCTTTTACTTCACTATGTTTTTTCTTCTCTTTTGCTCACTTCAACCCAATAACAATCACTGTGTATCCTATGCAATTCACATTTTTCCTTTTCTTCCTTGATCTTTGCTTACTTTCATAACCAAGGACTAACAGGCCCCCAACACTCACCTATGACTTGTCCTGAGGCACTTCAGATCTAACCTTTCTGTTTTACTTCGACTTGAGACTGCGCAGGGAAGCCTTTACTTTCTTCTCTATTCCTCCTCTCCTTCCTTGTGCAGACTGTCTTTTTTGTCTCTGGTACCCAGTTTCAACTGCACCTGGTACTTAGACCCTCGTCCTTATTCTTTTACTTAGGGCTGCAGGGAAACGGGTTTTCATAATACAATTTCAACTGGCTCCCATTCACTAATCCTTCCTTCCATTCTCCCTTCAAAGTATTCAACTGCACAACTCCTCCTTCTGTAACATAGGCGATCTCATATGGCCCGAGCCAATGTGTTCTAAACTTCCCAGGATGTTTTATGAACTTACTTTCATATACTAGTACTAGATCACATTGCTTGAATGTGTTCTTCTTGATGTGCATGTCATGATAGGCCTTTTCTCTTTCCTTTTGCAGCTGCTGATGGAATCCTGCAATAAATATGTCTTCTTCGAGTTCGATCAACTATGCAATCCTTTCTCGAACAACATCAGTGTCATCCATATCTATGAAGGAAACAATTCTTAATCTTGGTACTAGGTATTCCATTGGGACAACGAATTCGAGACCATATACCAACTTAAAAGGGGTCTGCATTGTTATCTTCTTACAAGTGGTTCTATAGGCCCATAGTACTACTAGTACTCTTAAATCCCAACCATCATTGTTCACACTGCAAATCTTTGTCAGCGTTGTCTCCAAGATTTTTTTGAATGCTTCAATGGTCCCATTTTCTTGTGGATGGTAAGGCATGCTATTTTGATGGTGGACTACAAATTACTCAGTCAAAGGTTCAATTGTTTTATTTATGAAATGTGTGCCTTGATAACTCATAAGGATCTTTGGGCATCGAAACCTGGTTATGATGTCATCAAATATGAAGCCTACAACTATAGTTGCACTATAGTCCTTAACTGCTCTTGCTTCGGCCCATCTGGTCAAGTACTCTGTCACAATGATTATGTATCTAGATCTTGTGCTCTTTCTTAGTGGGTTTATAGGTCCCACGAAGTTAATGGCCCATTTCTCGAATGATTTTAGGGTAAAATGTGGTACTAATGGAATTTCATCTCTTTTGGATGGTTTCCCAACACTTTGGAATACATCGCAGGCTCTATAATAGTCTTTAACATATCTGTGTAAGGTAGGCCACCAAAGGCCATCTCTAAGAACCTTCTGCACAACTTCTTTTCCTATGTAATGTACTCCTATGATGCCTTCATGAGCTTCCATGAGGATCATCGGTTTTTCTTCCTCCATAACACATATTCTCAATATCTCATCAGGTCCCATCTTGTAGAGCTGTCCAACTATAAGTGAAAAGTATGTAGCGCACACTACTAGTTTTTTCTTTTGTGGAATTGTATATTTGCTAGGTTCCATTCCTGTTGACAGGAACTAGAATATCTCTATGAAGTGGTCATCAATATTTCTAATGGCTAGAAACTGTGTGTCTGACAATGTATCCTCCAAACTAGTGGGCTCTTCTTCGTGTTCCAACCTTGACAAGTGGTCAGGACCTTTGTTCATTCTTTTTGGCTTTACTATGATCTGAAAGTCATATTCTTGAAATAGCAGAATCCATCTGCATATTCTCGCCCCCAACACTGGCTTTTTGACTAGGTATTTCAACGCAGAGTGATCAGTAAACATTTTTAAGTGTCCTCCCAATAAGTAGTGGAAAAATTTCTGTAGCGCATACACCATGGCTAACCCCTCTCGCTCGGGAGTGGTGTAATTGATCTCAACAGTTGATAGCTTCCTGATGGAAAAGGCTAATGGATGGTCAATATCTCCTTCCCCAGTTTGTGCTAACACTACTCCTAAGTCAATAGAATATGCATCGACATGCACATGAAACTCCTTGTTCCAATCTGGAAAAACTAGAATAGGCGCAGTGACCTTTTTTTGTTTCAGTGTGTCGAAGCTCTGTTGGAACTCTTATGTCCAACTAAACTAACAGTATTTCTTAAAAATATTCTCCATGGGTGTTTTAACATGGTCATATCCTTTAATGAACTTCCTGTAATATCATGTGTGTCCCAGTTCACTGCGTAGTTGCTTGACTGAAGTAGGAGGGGGTAGATCAACTATGATGGCAATTTTGAATGGATCGACCAACAATCCCCGCTTTCATATGATATGACCTAACAAAACTCCAAATTGTGAGAAGAAGATGCATTTCTTCAGATTCAAGGCAATTTTACACTTCCTACATTTGTCCAACATTAACCTTAGACATTCAATATGATTTTTCAATAAACTAAAAACAGTCCAATCATCAAAATATGCTTCTAGAAATTTATGCAGAAACTCCTTGAATGCTTTGACAACCACCCTGGAAAATATGGTTGGGGCATTCTTCAATCCAAATGGCATCACTGTATATAGATAGGACCCCCATTCTTTTTCAAATTTGGTCTTATGGTGATCTTCCTTGGAAATCCAGATTTGATGGTATCCTGAAAATCCATCTGTAAAAGAGTATACCTCCTGGCTTCCCACATTATCTAACACTTCATCAGTGAATGGTGTAGAGAAGGGGTCATGAAAATAGGCATCATTCAGCTTTATGAGATCTACATAGATCCTGATCTCTCCTGTATTCTTGTCCTGTACCACCTTAGGGCTAATCTATTATGATTCTTCCACAGGTTCTATAATCCCTGCTTCCAACATTCTGTCAAGATCAATCTTCACTTTCTCCTTATATTTAGGGTTTAGTCTGTAGGGTCTCTTTTTGACTAGTCTTGCATTTGGTTTCAAAGGGATCCTCATCTCTTGCATAGGCCCTTTAATGCCCTTCATATCAGTGAACTTGGTTGGAAATAAGTCCTGATATTCATGCAGTAATTCAGTAATCTTGTCAATAGTGGCAACATCCCAATAATTTTGAACATTTGCAAGATTCGGTGTTTGTTCTGTTCCAATATTGACCTTCTTAATCTTGATTGGTTGTCCAATGAATGGTAACTCAACTCCTAGTCCTTCCACATCTCTTTGGACTTTTGTTTATGTGATGTTCACCTTTCTTGGATTATCGTCTTTATCAACATTGATGTTGTAACAACCTTTCAGTTTCTAGAGAGGCACAATCCATTCATCCTCTTCTTGCTCCAAAGGGAGGTTAGATGCCTTCTCGAATAATTTATGTCTTACAATATGAAATGCTTGATATATTGAAGGATATTGAATTTCAAATAAGAAGGTGGTTACAAAATTCTGAGTCATACCTTCCCAATTTGTAGTGGTGAGGCACAACTCTGCTTGAAGGTACCATTTGATAGGTGTTGTGTCTAGTGTGTTAATGAATTTGTGCACCCACTGCTCTTGAGGAATGTTTCTCCAGGATTCTTCACAACTTCGCACATGGTCCTTTGGGAAGATTCGACCTATGTATCAAACTTCATAGCCTTCTACTTATACTGAGAACCGTGTTGCCATCAAGGTACGACATTGTACCCATTCTGTAATGTTGTTTTTGTGTGTCCCCCACCATATTGTTGGGGTTGATTTTAGGGCCTCATCCATTGCCAACAATATCTGTTGCATTGGTACACTTTCTTCAAAGTCCGACAAGAAGGTTTCTAAAGGATTCATACCATCAAAGGTGGGTAAGTTACTTACTGTTGTGCCGATCCAATGAACTTATCTAGTTAATCTAACACATATTATTTCAGATACTTCATACATTTTATTCTGCCAATTCTCTAGTGCTTCTTCTGAGTCTGATGAACATGCATTGTCACTTCGCTAGCTTAGGTTTCCATTGACCATAGGATTAATGTAATTCTGTTATCTGGCTGTTAGTTTGTATATATCTTCCAGTTCATATGAACGGTTGTTGGTCCCCGATTTTGACCATGCTCTTTGCCTATATTATATACCACAGACCTCCATTTATATGCCAGTACCACATTTTTGACCTCATTTTGACATACTTAACATCTCCATACCATTCAAAGGGGTCACCTAAGGTATCTTTGAATTTAAAGCTATTTTTATGCACTTTAATGCTTTAAATTGATAATAGGACTAATATCGCTTAGGTTAGGTACCACTGCTATTTTTGGAACAGGATGTTGGTACCAGGTACCAACTCGCACCCGTGGAGGTACCAATGGAGCCATTCAAGATCTGTGCAATATGGTATGCGTTATGGTTGGAATGAGAGATACATAGGCTAGCTGGAGTCATCACCACAGAGTGCTCGAAGACGCAATGATAAACCTGGACCGATTATTCTTCATCATTCACACTTCGTGACACTATGTGTCACGAAGATGTGAAATACATTTTTACTTGATTCCACGATTATTCTCGGATCAGGGATCCGTTTGTTTTATGCATCTTTGTTTTTCGACTGTTATGGACAACAAGACCTCTATAAAAACCCGGGATCACTCCTGAGAACGGGTTACTGTTACTACTGTTGCTATTGCTATCATTATTTTTGTTGGATTATGTGATGCCGTGAACCTATGTTTTGAATACAGATCGCTGTGCGTTATGATATTCGACTGATATACAATTTGAAGCATTCTCTTTTGAGTTAATGGATCATACAATGTTTGCATAGAATGTTTTAGTCGGCTCTGGTCGTTACTAACAGCGTTGTGCCGTTTGGTTGGGCCCGCCAAACCAGTGCAAGCCGTTGTTATCTTTTGCAATAGATTTAGTTTTATACTGTTATAGAATTAGTTCATTTTAATGCTTTAGAACTTGCATACGAAATAGCTTAACGCTCATAGATTTAGTTGTTTTGGCATATTGGCATTTGTTTATCTGAATGATATATCTACAACTCATAGTGTGACATCGATTTGGATGTTTCAGAATCATGTTGATTTATTCCTCACTTGAATCATTCCAGAGTACTATTATCTTTGACGTTGCTGAGTGTTAAACGCAGAACTGATGCCTGTAGGGTTTAGAATATGCATGTGGTTATTTAGTTTTCATTTTCAATTCGAACATAACTCAGAATTAGCATGCATTTTGCTTTGTTAGACATTAGTTACCTTGCCTGGTTGGAATAGTTAGATTACAGTTAGAAAAAAAGGAGCTCCTGGTACCAGTTAGTAGCACAATACTCTGTTTTCCTGTAGATAGAATAGATTA
Organism: Picea glauca; assembly: GCA_000966675.3. Classification (NCBI taxonomy): domain Eukaryota; kingdom Viridiplantae; phylum Streptophyta; class Pinopsida; order Pinales; family Pinaceae; genus Picea; species Picea glauca. Next base: position 14,701 of record JZKD02S0757659.1, on the reverse strand, counting down.
ATTTTTGCTGCTCAGAATGAATGCATTTTCGACAATACTCTATGTGTCCTAACTTAAACAGAAAGGATGATGGTAGATGATTGGGCATAGAGATAAAATGATCTTGTGGAACCACACTTTTTGAATATAAATAATAGTACGAGCATTTGAGCACAAGACTGTTTTTCTGCTTATGACTTAATAGGAAATGCTCCGTTTCGAGTTCGTTATTAGAATTCAAGTTCTCAGAATAGGTGTGTGTTTTATTCTTAGGATAGCATTTAGATAGAGACTAGACACTTGCCTACACATACTGTGTATCAGCTCGAATTTTACCAACCCTGGTTTGACAATTTAGTGTTTCAGGTCACTTAAAAGCTTCAATTTAGCAACCTGACATTTTTGGCGTCGTTGCCGGGGAGCTGTTTAAAAGGTAAGAAGTTAGTTGTTTTGATTAATTTTAGAATGCACTTAGTTTGGTTTGGTGTGTTAGCAGGTTGATAGTAAGAGCAACTGTGGAAACAAAAAGGGTGAAAACCAACATATCAGTTATCACAGGTACTCTGAAACTCAATCTTAGTTTCTTTTCTTTTATTTAGCATGATTTCATGAGAAATAGAGATCCTAGAGGTAGATTTAGGAAAAATATAGAACCACAAAAAGAAGAAGAAACCTCCACCCAAAAAGCAAAAGAAATTGAAACTGAAATTCTGGCTGAGGAAACAGTAGAACAAATCCTAGAACCAGGAAGCACCATACATCCGCAAACTCAAAACCTTGGTGATCCAGCCCTAGATGACACAGTTGATCCAGAGAAAATACACGACCTGCTCAGGAACCCTCACTCTGTAATTTCATAGATAACAACTACAGCTGTGACATCAAAAGCCATAAGATCCTCAAAAAGACCAATAGGAGATAACACTTCTGGCAAAAAGAATCCAGAAAGGTGGGATTTTACACCCTCACCAAAGAAAGACAGGATTTTTTATACAATTCTTG
>JZKD02S0757658.1:886044-901193 GCA_000966675.3 Picea glauca | reverse complement strand
TCAAAACAACAATGAAGTCATTCATGGCACTGAATTAATTTCACAGCATTCCAGAAGGGTCAAAAACTATACAAAGTAACCAAAAATTGAAGGGCACTTTACAGTAGTTTGGTGCACGCGCACATGCATAGGACAAGAACGTGATTTGCGTGCATGCGCGCTCGACGCATGGCTGTCAACATAAAAACTTGCACGCCTGCTAATACGGCGCATTAATTGAATAGGTCGACCTCCCAACCGCTTAAGGACCGGCTCCCAATATGATTTGACTCCCAAATCTGAGCCGAATCCACTAAGTCGGCGGGTTAATGACCTAAAGAAACCCTAAAAGGGTCCCTGTTCACACTTTGAAGAGGTTACGTAATCGCCCGAGGATCTGCTATGAAAAGACGTGAGGATAAATTGTTTTGGCAAGGAATTTCATGCATCGTTATGCTGCTAAGATTGTTAAGGACTCATTCTTTAACGATAACACATCTGCTGCATCACTGGGAGTTCTTTCACTGCCATCATCAGTTCTTCTCATTGTAAGGAAAGAAAACTGTGTGAAGGCCTCAAAGAGCCTTCCATTGGAGGAAGAAGGAACCACTGTTCTCTTCCTTCATCATGCTCCAGTTTCATCAATTGACTAGCTCAAAACCATTGGTGACATCTGGCTTCTGTTTGGTGTTTGATTGTTTATTTTCGCAGTTTAATTTGTTTGCAGTTGATATTATCTTGTAGTTTGTTTTGTTTCCTCTAACCTTTCCTCCCACAACTGTCCTGCCCTACACAGACCCATCGAGGCATGCAAGCACCCTCGATTTTCTCACCAGGTGACGAATTGGGTGCGAGCAATTAGGAAAAGTGGACAAAGTTAAAACCAATTTTTCCCCGCCTCTTAAAGTTAACAATTTTGATAAAGACAACACAATTGATTTGCAGCAATTCATGATTACCAATGACTAAGTGAGAAACCAATCTAAAATATGTGACTTTTAAGTCTTAAATCTAGTTCGAATAACCCAAATAGAGAAGCACAATGTTGATATTAAACACATGAAATCAAATAATTATCTGAGCGTAGCTAAAATAATAGAAGTCGGAACAAGAGGATAGCCCAACCAGTCAATGGGTTGTCATAAAAAGAATAAAAACAAACTGTAATTGAAAACACTTTCAACAACCAAAGCCCAAGAAAAAAAACGTGCATGATAAACAGGAAACCGATCATGTGTTGTATATGGGATTGATCAGAGTCTAGACCTTCCAAAGTCTCATGAATTCCATGGTACCAATACTATTTTATGTCTTCCAACCATTCCCCCCAGCTTGCAATTTATATGGATTATAGATTTTGAACTTATATTTTGAACCAGATATCATATCCATGAAGATGCAATACAACATAACAAAATTAAAAAGTTTTGTGTATATATTTACAAGCAATTTAGGAAGGAACATATTTCATATCAATGAAGATGCAAATAAAACCAGAACAGAATTAAAACAACAGCCCAGCAATAATTAAAACGCCCAGCAATGATTACAAACACCCAACAATCATTAAAATGCCCAGCAACAATTAAAAACGCCCGACAATCATTAAAAACGCCCAACAATCATTAAAACACCCAGCAATAATTAAAAACGCCCGACAATCATTAAACACGCCCAACAATAATTAAAAACACCCAGCAATCATTAAAACGCCCACTGTATATAAATAAAACGCCCAATAATAGAATTGCTCACTGTGTGTAATAAAAACGCCCAAAATAAGAATTTCTCACTGTATATAATAAAAATGCCCAAAAACAATGTAAAACGCAGTTCATTCAACGCCCCACACATACAACGAATCAACGCAATTACGGCAATAAACCCAGCAGTAGATTCCATGGATTTTCGGCAATAAACTCCGCATTACACACACGAAATTGCAGCAATAAAAATTAAGGAAAAAAAAAATGCAATGCCAACGATTTTACAAGACCACAGTAAGGAAAAAAAAAATGCCAAATGAATTTATAGGATTGGAACAACATTATCCTCAGCGAAATATGGAGCAATAATGAAAAACGAAATGTCCAATGAGTTTAAAACCTTCATGATCAATAAGCAAAACAAATAGCATTCGAATTGCTAGAATGGGTACGAACCCTTTGGATCAATAAACAAAACAGAAAGCATTCAAATTTCCCAACAAACAGATTTTTCCTATCAACCGAGGTATAACATTCACAACGGTTACCCATTCACATGCAGAACTGAACATACATCCAAATGCATTCTACTCTACCAGAAGTGGAAATCATACCGTTGCCTTTCGCTTGCCTCGGATGATGTCCCGCGCTCCGTGCCGCTCCTGCTCGCCGACCGTAGAGAGCTCACCGGTACCTCCCATCCAATCTCTAGGGGTACTCTACTTCCCCCTTAGCCCCCCCGAGCCGTAAAGGGGCCACACAAGATCCAGAGATAAGACTAGCTTCTCAGCTCGCCTCCAAGGCTGAGCTACCACTCGAAAAGAGCTGAGAAATTCCCAACTCCTCACAAGCAAATAGTCAAGCCAAAAATCCGACAGCGTAACGTTACGCTAAACGTTCCCCCTTCTTCCTCCTTTTCCCCTTATTTTATAGAAATTTGAGACCCACCTACTTTCCCTAAATCATTATTAATTTAATTTTTAATGACAATCCTCTAAAAATTCTCTGTCGTCCAAGTGTCACTCATCCCCCATGTCTCTCCAAAATTATTTTCTTTAATTTAAATAAAATACTGATTTCCCTCACCCCCCCTAAATTCGCTCCTAAAATTACTCCTAGGGTTCCTAGATCCCCTCTCATGCTTTTAATAACCTTCCTAAAATGAAGTTGTTGATTTTTAGTAACTCCTTAATTGCTGATTCCTTTTTTCTTTTTACCCTATGTTTCCTTACTTTCCTTTATTAAGTTTTCTTTATTACAAGTTTCCTTATTTCTATTAATTGTTCATTTCCTTTATTTATTTATTTTTATTTTATTTTTATTTTTTTCTAAAACCCAAAAAGATAAAATGCACTCATTAAACCTTTCATTGTATTTCTAAAATCCTAACTTTTATACTCCCACACTTTAATAATTTTAATTCTTCTTTATAATTTAAAAGCCATGGGTTTCACTTAATTTATCTCCCTCATTACTTTACCCCCTTTAATTTTAAGAAGACTTTAACTAACAGTTAGGAGGGTTTTAGTTTACGTCTTTAAGTTTATTTTTTTGGAGGGTCTTCTCTTAAGGCTAATCAAAATTTTTATCTTAGAGATGTTTTAAATTTAGGTTTAGATTTGAACTGGGCGACAATTAATTAGGGGACTTGTTTTAAGAATTTCATCAGGTGTTAAGGTCTCAAGGTCATCTAGGTTATCTCATCATCATCATCAATGCGACGTGCCCTTCAGAACAGACTACGTGCTCCAAGGGTGCCACTCGCCTCGTTTGCTTCTGTTGCGCGATGTGCCCTTCAGGATGCACCATGTGCTCCAAGGGTGCCACTCGCCGACTTCTATTTCTTTGCGCGACGTGCCCTTCAGGATGCACCACGTGCTCCAAGGGTGCCACTCGCTGACTTGACTGATTGGTAGATATCTATAACCCCCGGAGTCAACACTCCGCCAGGTGAACTTGTGGGAGACTAAGGGCTCTAAGGGATAAGGCCCCCGCCTTATTGCGTGCCCCTTAGAATCATCGTGAGCGACTGTCGCAGTCTTCCCTCACGGCATCGTGGATCCTCTCGAACTAGGTAATCTTTAACCTACAGTTCAAGCCACGGCGGGAGTGCCAGTAGGCTGTGGCAGGGCTGTTGTCCACACCTCTCCCTCAACCTCTCTGGAAATCATGTGTGGCCCCTTTACTCCATATGTGAGTCTGGTCGGAAAGCTATCGTTAGCCTGCATCATCAACCATCATGTGAGAACATGTCAACAACATATAATAAAATCAATATCATATCATCAAACAAAGCAATATCACCATAAATGAATCAATCCAAATAGCACACTCCCTGACTCAATCCAGATTCCAAGGGGGTTCCACCGATACCTCTGCATCCTCAAGGTACGAAACCCTACACACTCAATGAAACTGAGTCAGCAGCACTTGTCTACATCAAAGTAGTAAAAACATCTTGTCATCTATATTAATGCATCATGATGAAGGTTAAATGTTTTATCATCATAAAAATCCAGATCACTTGCGAGCGAGTGTCCTCAAAGAATAAGTTTTGTAAGTGCAGCAGAGCGGGATGTTACACTTAGTCTCCCACAAGTTCACCTGGCGGAGTGTTGACTCCAGGGTTTAGAGGTCTACCAATCAGTCCAGTTGGAAAATGGCACCCTTGGAGCACGTGGTGCATCCTGAAGGGCATGTCGCACAAAAGAAACACAAGAAGTGAGTGGCACCCTTGGATCATGTGGTGCATCCTGAAGGGCACGTCATGTAAAAGGAAATGAACGAGGCAAGTGGCACCCTTGGAGCACGTGGTGCATCCTGAAGGGAACGTCGCATTGATGTGGATGAAGGAAACAAACCTAATTATCCCTAAGACAGTAACGCCTTAATAAATTCATAAAACGACACCCCTAAACTAATCGTCGTCCAGTTCAAATTCTAAACCTAAGTAAAAAAAAAAAAAACTTCTCTAAGATAAAATTTCGTTCAACCTTAAGGAAAAAGGCCCTAACTCTCACTCTAAAAGAGCCTAACCCTAACTGTAAAAGAATAGCTCCTATGAATCTTGACCTAATCCTATACCCAAATATCCTTAGTAATAACAATTAACCCTAGCAACCATTACAATAATTAAGCAAAGCACCAGTATGAGATTTTAGGCTAGAGTTCACACCTCAATGCAGTGCAAGGAGGATACAATTTTTAGAACGTACCTGAGCTCTAGCTCTTGGATTCTTTAGCGTTAACTTCATCCAAATACAACCAATATATCAACGGATATGTTTTAGTTAACTCAGACAATAAATTTCATTGAAGACCTCTCCTTCCTTAACCGCAACCTGCAATGAGAGTTCATTAACTTATTGAAAACATAACTCCCTTATGAATGCAATAGTTTTTCAAAAAGTTAAACTAATTCATAAATAAACGAATACCAAAAGCCATAGTTGTATTGACAGATCACATGACCTTTAGTGAATAATTTGAATGCTTAAGGGATTAATCTACATTCTTTAAAAACTCATACATAAACTTAGATTGAACCAATAGTAATAAATTTTTTAACAAGGGGGAGTATAAAAAAGAAAATATATGTGAATTTAAAAAAAAAAAATAAAATAAAATGAAAAGGCGCTTAGCGCTTTTACCTTTTGAGTTTCCTTAAAAAAAAAAAAAAAAAAAAAAAGGGCGGGGGGGACTTAAAAGAAATATGATTTAGGGTTTTTGATGAAAAACCTAAAACAAAATGTGATTTAGGTCAAAAAGAAAAAGAGGATAAAAGAAAGGGCATGGGGGAAAAGAAGGGGATTGAGCTATTCGGTATTGTTATGCTGCCAAAATTGAGAACTGGATTGATTGCTTGTAGGAGTTGGGGATTTTATCAGCTGACTTGAGTGGTAGCTCAGCCTTAGAGGCGAGCTGGGAAGCTAGGCTACTGTCTGGATTGTGTGTGGCCCCTTTGTGGCTCGGGGGGCTGAGGGGAAAGCAGAGTACCCCTAGCGTTTCGCTGGGAGGTACCGGTGAGTCCTCTATGGTCAGCAAGCCGGAGCGGCACGGAGCACAAGAGTCATTGCGGCAAGCAACAAGGCAATGATATGTTCATGTTTTTAGTAGAATAGGATGTTTAGTTATTTACTGCTGAGATTATGATTGTATTGTAGTAAAATGTCATTTCCTCGTTCCTTAAACTCTGCAAAAAAAATAAAAAAATATGGGGTATTTTCTGTAGATCAGCGCTAGCAATCAGTTCTGGAAATTTCTTTCGAAGTTGTCCCTGTAAACTACTTTTGGTTATCTCGTTTTTATATTTGGTACCGTTTAGGGTTCCTGGTAATTTTGTTTTGGGTTATGGTGGCTCGTTCTTTTTCTATTTGGTACAGTCGTAGGGTTTCTGGAAATTTCGTATGGTTATTGTTATTCGCTTTTATACTTGGTACAATTTTAGGGTTGGGTAACTTGTTTTGGGTTTACAGATTATTTCGTTTTCTTTTACATATGGTTCAGTTTAAGGTTTCTGGAAGGTTTGGCTAGGTTTATGGTTATGGTAGTGGTCCTTGGGCGAATTATTTTTACCATGGGCGTTCCCTTATGACTGTCTTTTAAAAAAAAGAAGGGGTTATTACAGTGGGCTGTTACTACCGTGGGTTTTCTCCTTTTCACCTTGGGCGTTTTCATATCTAGTGGGCAAATTTTCTAGCGGGTTTTCTATTCTACATTTTGGGCATTTTTAAATGTCGTGGGAAAATTCCACCGTGGGTTTTCTTTTTACATATTGGGGGCGTTCCCATTTCTTGACCTGCGTTTTTTTTTTTCCATTGCTGGGCATCTCCTTTGTGACCTGGGCGTTTATAGATGGGAATACTTCTTTATTTTCACAAGCAAGAAGAGAGAGAATTCACATCGTTGCAGTATTGTAATGTGCAATAGCAGTCTTAGTAACCCACATTTAGGTCCTTTGTTTTCTCGAGATTTGCAAAGGTTCCATTTCTGTTAGACATATGTGTTTTTCAGTGCATTCAAATTTACCAGCTAATTCTGCTCATGCCCTTTGATTCAATGCATTCACATTTAAGTTCATTAAGATTTTATAATGCTTCGTATTCATTTTAATTCGGTGCATTGAGATTTTATAATAGTGAGTCGGTGCATTCTTCCTTTTAATTTAGTGCATTGACATTTTATAATACTGTGTGCATAATTTAATATAAAACAATGCACTCAGATTTTATACTTATTCATATTTAAGGGCATTAGATTTTAGAATATAGTCTAGGCATTTTAATTTAATGCATTCAGATTTATAATAAGTGTATTCCCAGTTGGGGTATTGAGATTTATAATATTGGTGTGCTTTTTAATAAATGTTTATTCTTTTAATTCCTTTCCTTAAATAAAAAATATATTATATATAAGAAAGCTTGTAACCAGTGCATTTAAAATTTTAGTGCAGTGAGATTTTATAAAAAGCCTATCCATTTAATTTAGTGCATTGAAATTTTATAATACTCACTGAGTACATTTTAATTTAGTTAGAAAAAAGGGGGTCAATATACAACCCGAGTCAATCCAAATCTAGAATATAGACAACTCCCCTCAACTGTTTCAGACTTGACCAAACAATTGTCGTGATCAGCGTATCCCCTGTAGGTTGCAAGGAGGTTACCTTACCCAGCAAGCATTCCTACTTAAATGTTTTTTATCAGAACTTGCTCCCTTTACTCAGACAATGAGAATAACCAACGAACAGTACCATAAGGACAGATCGCTATGCTTGTTGCCTTGGAGGTATGTTTAAAGACACAAAAAAGAATCATCAAAAAGAATGACTGTACATTGATATGCTCTTTGGATACCACAATATTTATTCTTGTATGTCGTTGTCCTACCCAAACGCGTTCATGTTTTCATTAGCTTCTAGTGTTGACAGTTGTAATGTTCAATACGATATTAACTCGGATGGTAAAGACCCTATTCCTTTAGCAGATGATGCTGGAACTTACCATTATGGATAGCGCGACTGTACAGTATTGGGTAAAATCACGTTACAGTATTCATTATTGTTATAGCATTATGTATGAGCTAATTTCATTTTATTGAGTTGCTCTAGTTCACAGAGGTAATGGTGTGGTTTTAAAAATAAAGGGAGTTAGGGTTAGACTTTTAGGTTGTAAATCGGTTGCCCTCCCACTGGAATCAATTTGGCTGTAGAATGTAATACGCTGCCACCCTTCAGACATCACGAAATTTCTGAATTACACTTGTATTTATATCATAAAAAAACTAGTTTTTTGTTTTGTTTATTTCTGAAATGGATGGGATTAGAACTTGTTTGGTTACCCAAAGAAAAGAGCAAATTAAGTCAATTTGGTTGCTTTTGTTTTCATTCCTTATATTTATAACTTTAATGATTATGAAAAAGTTACAATGTTGCATTATTTAGTAATTCCATTAATGCTTGTTTTTTTTTTACTGTTTAATACATTTTAACTTTGATAGCTGTAATTCAAATGTTTATTTACCATTTTCATTTAATAAATTTTTTTATTTCCTTTATTTATTTCAATTTTGATAAATACTTGTTTATAATCCCAGCGCTCTATTAGAATAGTGTTTATGGGATCAACCCTGTTTATTATTAAAATAAGTGGATTTCATTAATGATAATGTTTTGTAAATTCTGGAAATAAAATGTATTTAACATTATGTAATTTCGGAAATACATTGTTTAATTGTCATAACTGTTTATTTTATTTTATTTTTCCAGAATTTACAACCAACATCCTTGTTGTATCAATTGCACATGAGCTTTATAGTGTAGTTTTTCCCTTTTAAATTGGAACGATGAGGTTAAGAAACATTAAAGAATTTTAATTGATATCTTTTATAATTATGAACCTATTAAGTATTAAATGATTACTATAGTTAGAATCAGTAAGTGTTCCTTATTAGTTGGTGGAATGAGAATTGGGTAAGGATTGCTGAGATATACATACATCTCTTTTGGGGATAAGGTTATATATATACCGTTATGTTCTTAGATAGCAACCTTAGAACAAAACACTCATAGCAACCCTTAAATACTTAAGGCAAGTTGAATTACTTAGTATCTCGATGCCCTTATAAATTTCGCTCAAATGAGATGACTTAAGGCTACTTAGATTTTATCTTAAAGTTGTTATGCACTTAAGACTTGCGAGGTTGGGCTCGCTTTGGGGGTTGAATAGATTGAGTTAATGGCCTTACTGGTGGTTAGTGGTAAGTGTCTTGTAATGTAATTCTTTTACTGCAAGGTCATGGCATTTTAAATTATATAGGTGTTGTCGCTTTATGGTAATGCTATCATCAATTTTATTGTTAGGGGTAACCATATTGTGTAATAACCTTGTTAAACTATCTAACAGTAACCAACTAGAGGCACAATTCCTTTTATTTCCAGGTGCATTTGTAATTTCGTTTGGATTGAAGAAATGTTAAATGTTTAGATTTTGGTGGCATGACATGCACAATGTTGGGTTGATTTCTAATTCTCGCTCGCAATTGAAGAGCTATGATACTATATTGTTAAGTTGTTTTCCTTGGGGTTGGTCTGATGATAGTCCTTAGCTTAGTGGGATTGTTTGCCTGTGTCGGGAGGGTTGTAGACACCTCCATGTTCCTCAGAACAGTCGCCATACTTGAGACCTTAAATGGTTAAAATCGATGGGAACCTGGGCTTGAGCGTTGCTTATGTGTCTTGAAGGTCCTAACCATTGCAGGGTAGGATGGACGGGTAGTCAGTTCTACTTATCATCGTGTGATCGTTGTTATGCTTGCAGTTACTTGTCGCGCGTCCTTGTCGTCTTTTTATGTTCATCATGGTTGTGTCCTAGTCGTCGTCGGGTGGCGACACAGAGTCGAATGCGTTGTTTGTTTCCTTGTAAAAACACACACAAACTTTTTAAACACACACCAAAAAAAAAAATTGGACTAGTTACTAGAGTTGGGTTGTCGTAGCGAGGAGGTCGTTACAATAAATATAAAATTGTGTATGAAGAAAATGAACACAAATCTCCATATTAAGTTATTCTTCCAAAGAAATACTTATCTCCTTGTGGATAAAGTCCAAAATCGTTCAGGTGAAATTCTCCTCATGGATAAAGTCTCAAATCCTTTAGAAATTCTCATCCCAGGTGATGTTATTTACACAACAATAAAATGCTAATCTCCTCAGCAGTTAAATACTTCTCTCTTCTTCTTCTGCAGTGGTCATATAATCAAATTCCACGACGCCCTTTCAAACTAAAGGACTCATAAATCTTCATATTAAACCATTCTTCCAAAAAACTACTTATTATCTAAAAAAGTTCACAAAACATAATTTTAAAAACCATTCTTCTGGAAAATACTTATCTCCTCTTTCTTCGGTGGAATAGATTTTCTCATATAATCTTGCATGTACATGAAGAAAACAAAAATATGCACATGTATATTAAGTCATTCTTCAAAAACCATTTAAATGGGATGTATTAATATTAGAGATAATAAAATGGTCTTTGAAATTATGTGAGTGAACTCACATATACAATATGTGTGAGCTTATTTGTAAATCTAATTGAATGTTGGTTTTTGTGATTAGTAACCAGTTTTGTTAAGAGTTTGAAAATACCCCTGGCAAGAAGGAATTCACTTCGTTATATGTATAAAACACAATTTTTTACATACTACGTCATTCTTTGACAAGAAAACAAGGAATGCAATCAAAGAAAATTTAGAAACTTTCTCTTTTCTGATGTGGGATAGAGTCTGTTCTCAAACATTCAAACATGTTCAACTTCAAAATTAGGTCTTCATAAAGATCTTTAACCTTAAATAAATTTGAATTTACACCATTTAAGACAACGATAAACTTATCTAGGGGTTCTATATATTTCAAAATAATTGATCAACACGTTGAATAGGAAAGGCTAAACTAAAAACTTGAGAAAACAAAAATTTGATAAAAGTAAAAAACATACATTTATGAATCATCCTAAATGGACACATCCTTCCCTAATATGGGTGCTTCTTCTACTTCCTCAATATCAATATCCCTTCTGAACACACTCTCATGTACTCTCTTCTCCACATTAGCCTATATAACACATTAAATTTAAATGATTTTAAAACATTAAATGATACATGTGAAAATCCACTCTCTTCAAAATCTCCCAATGAGAATTGAGACAAGCCTAGTACTCTCTTCTCCACATTAGCTTATATAACACATTTCAAATTTCAAAATTTGAAAAATTACATTTAAATGATTATAACGCATTAAATTTAAATGATTTTAAAACATCAAATAATACATGTGAACTCCCACCCTCTTCAAACTCTCCCAATGAGAATTGAGATAAGCCTGGTACTCTCTTCTCCACATTAGCCTATATAGCACATTTCAAATTTGAAAATTTGAAAAATTACATTTAAATTTTGATAACACATTAAATTTAAATGATTTTAAGACATTAAATGATACCTGTGAACTCTCACCCTCTTCAAACTCTCCCAATGAGAATTGAGACAAGCTTGCCCAAGTAGCAGGAGATGGAATAGGGATCTGTGAACAGCACAACTAAGAACTAAATCTAGGATTCAATGTGTTCACAATTATACAAAATTAGAAATGTTGTTGATATCTTATTCAAAAGAGTGGAGATTGAACAACTATTAGAGAACACATACCTAATTCAACCCATCCAAATTTAAACATGTTGAATCAAGTCCTCTACGAATGAAGAGTTGTTTAACATATCTTCAAACTCCAATTAATGGCAAGAAGAACTCGATTATTTATATAGAGACAATGATATCTAAATCTAGAACTAGAAGTAGACTATTATAAAATGCGTAAATTTTTTATTAAATAGAACACATACCAATCTGCGGTTCGGGTCATCACTCTGAATGACCTTCCTCCAACCATCACTGCAAAATTTTGCATACTCTAAAACATCTTTTGCTGACATTGTATCTAACTCGGCATCTATTTTATGAACAAATGTGGCCCAGGAATTGGCTTCCTCTCTCTGACGCTTCATGCCAACATCAACACCATAAAAAATAACTTCCAAATTTTCCCTGATTGCAGTCCTCTCCTCTTTGCCAACTTATGATGTAGCCTGGAACTATGAAAGTGAATCAAATGCCCATATTGGGAAAGGTACTAAAGTTTGTGGAAGCCTCGACAATGCCACATTTTTATATGCCCCTTTACGATCATATGTATGTCCTTTACCAACCCCATAATATTTGGATGGTAGAGTAGTATAATCGGGGTGCATGTGCAAGAAAAACTCTGCAAAAAAAGTGTCTTGAAAAATAGTGTGGAACATCATTGTTCCACGAAAATTTATCGTATGCCACCAAAAATATGTTATACAAATGTCTTACAAAGTCAGGTTGCTTAAAATATTGCACCTTCAACATCTTCCACTTTGGGCCCTCTTTGAAATTGAACATGGAAATGAAATCTTCTTTTGAAACTCTATTTTTTATTGTCTTTCATTTATTTAGACTCATCACCTCTGACTTTTGCCGCCTCATTAGATCGACAAAACTGTCAGTGGTTGGACGCATCTTCTGATATGCATCCATAACGTTTTTCAATGAATGAAAAACAATTTTCAAACTTTGTTTTCTCTCCTGAGGGAGTTCCAAGACCAACAAATCATTTTCCAACCTCTTTTTAACATATCAGCATCGCTTAAGCGTCATTGCTTCAGTATTCCCTTCTCAGGGAAGTTCATCACCAACATCTGAAGGATAGGTGAACGTAGGCATGTAATCTTATGTTTCTTGATAACACAGCCTCATAAATCCACCCTCACCCTCTACATCGACATTTGAATCTTCATGAAAACCACTCTCATTGTTGGCTCTTGCTTTAAATTGACTATCTACCCACACATTTGAAAGTAACTTCAAGATTTAACCTCACATAAATTTAAATACAAAACAATACAACAAAAATAAACAAAATCAAAGAAAATTACCAGTACTATTCTCTTGTCTAGAGGTATTCCCTACATTCTCATGTGTAGGAGTATCAATGTGCAACCTGTCTAAGAAGGTTGCATCCATAGCACTGGCATGAGTAGGTTCTATAGTTGATCTGTTCATAGACTTGTCTGAAAACCTCCTTTGACGAGATTGTTATTGCTCACACAGAGTCTCAGTCAAAGAAGGAGTTCATGTTCTTCCTTCTTGAGAATACCTAGAGCATTTGCAAGGAATGTTTGGAGAATCTCATGTCGACATCTCTCCTCAATATTTATCCACAATGCAGATTTTATCAATAAAAATGCAGAGATGTACACAAGTTCACGCCTGGACTTATGACTAAAGGGATAAGTGACAAAAGATAAAACCACAATCTTTTCATAATAATCAATAAAAACCACACATAGAAGTCATTGAAATTAGAATTTGGGTTTGTCAAGGGACTGTCATTCCACTCAGAGGTTTATCATTCATAATCCACATCAAATAAGAAAACGCAAAGATTAAACATTCATCCATGAATCAATCAACTAAAAGATAAGTAAGGGATAGACAACAGGACAAATTCTTATACTTCACTCATCATCTATGCACATAAAAGAAGGGCATTTGAATCTATAGGTCTTTAAACAGCGAAGTGACGATTATTGATTCGACTCCTAACCGACTGCTCAGGAAAAGACTGATGACTAAAGGGATAAGGGACAGAAGATAAAACCACAATCCTTTCATAATAATCAATAAAACCCACACAAAGAAGTCATTGAAATCATAAAGTTGGGTTCGCCAAGGAAAATCAATTCAGAAAAACAACAAGAAAGTGGATTCATTAAAAGTTCCCTATGGTTGGATCCACTAAAAAAGCGTATTAGAAGATTTATTTAAGATTCCTTAAAAGTTCCATATGGTTGGATCCACAAAGGTTGCATATAATGTAATGCATTAGAATCCCCAAAACAAAGAGTTTAATCTTCATAACCTCACACACCCATGTTTTAATCACAACGAGGTGAAGGTCTTGCATGAACATGGATTATATGCCATTGCTTTAAAATTCCTATTAGCATCGTTTAAATGTCATTGAGTTTTTATACTAATTCATTTATTGTCATGTTAAATGGGATGGGATTGAGGAATGTTTGTATTCCTAATATAAATTAAGATAAGTAAGGGATAGACAACAGGACAAATTCTTATCCTTCACTCATCATCTATGCACAGAAAAGAAGGGCATTTGAATCTATAGGTCTTTAAACAGCGAAGTGACGATTGTTGATTCGACTCCTGACCGACTGCTCAGGAAAAGACTGATGACTAAAGGGATAAGGGACAGAAGATAAAACCACAATCCTTTCATAATAATCAATAAAACCCACACAAATAAGTCATTGAAATCAGAAAGTTGGGTTCGCCAAGGAAAATCAATTCAGAAAAACAACAAGCAAGTGGATTCATTAAAAGTTCCCTATGGTTGGATCCACTAAAAAAGCGTATTAGAAGATTTCTTTAAGATTCCTTAAAAGTTCCATATGGTTGGATCCACAAAGGCTGCATATAATGTAATGCATTAGAATCCCCAAAACAAAGAGTTTAATCTTCATAACCTCACACACCCATGTTTTAATCACAACGAGGTGAAGGTCTTCCATGAACATGGATTATATGCCATTGCTTTAAACTTCCCATTAGCATCGTTTAAATGTCATTGAGTTTTTATACTGATTCATTTATTTTCATGTTAAATGGGATGGGATTGAGGAATGCTTGTATTCCTAATATAAATTAAGATGAGGTGGAGCAGATGTAATTTTTGTGATAATGTTATATTATATAACATATGAACTGTGCAAATGCTATATTATATATTTGGATCACTTGAGAGATTTAAGGACAAATTGTTGGATAGTTGTGGATATAGTTGAACTAAATACATAACTGTCAAATATTGTATGGTCACCTAAAGTTACATAAAGGGACCTAATTTTACTATAAACTAAGGGATTTCCACTAAGGGATTTATACCTAATTGTTACATAAAGGAACCATATTTCCACTAAGGGATTTCTTAATGATAAACTCCCTAACTCCCTTGCTTTATATAGTTTTGAGTTTATTTGTTGTTGATTATTAAACCTAGCATCATATCCCTCCATGTCCGAAACCTATTTTTACCTTGAAAACAATTGTAAATTTTATGAATTTTGGCTCTAGGAAAAAGATAAACCCTTTTTTAGACTCATCAATTTTGTTATATTATATATGGATTTGAATATTTGGGTTGTATCATTTCTATATAATCATGGAGAAATAATGAGAAAATTCAAAAATGTTTATAATTTATAATCTTATAATTAGTATCATACAACCTATCCTATCCTCATATTATTAGTTATTTCCCCATTAAGAGAATGACTAAAACTAGGTACCTAATGTACATGCACA
>JZKD02S0757658.1:872254-883066 GCA_000966675.3 Picea glauca | reverse complement strand
TAACTCCAAGGGACAATAGTACTGATGATGTAAGGATGAGACTGTTTGTACTTTTCGTAGAGAATGATGTCATGGAAACGTTTACAAATCTTTTTATAATTAGAACATATGTTCATTTGCAATATGTTTTACTAAAAAATGGGGTGAAAATAAGGATAGTAAGAGTTCAATAAAATATTCATTCAAATTTTCCAAAATCTCAATAAAAACGTTAATCTCTTGAAACAACACATTTGTATCTATTAAAAAATTTTAATGAATATTTGGGATTTTACTTAAAGGAAAAAGGATCCTCAAATCATTGTATCTACACAAAAATATGTTATCATGGTTTAAATGATGAACTTTTATTTTATGCTATGAAGATGATGGAGGATAAATAGACTTGAACAAGGGGAAATAATGGTTGAGATAAGTCTAGACAACCTCATTATATAATTAGAATCAAAGAGTTCCAAAACCACTAGAGACAAATAATGTGGTTGACCAAGAAACATTGCCATGGTTTAATCCTTGTGGTGTACCACATGACCAATACACTTGTTTAGTTACCAAAGAGGCTTTCCAACAAGAAAAGTTAAGCTAATATTGATCAACCAAATTATCTAAATAATTATGTGGCTGAATGGACAAGGATGATCGGCAATGTTTATAATAATCAAACAAATGAAAGAATCATTGATCCTGCCATCATTGATAGGGAATTATCACCCGATCCATCCCAAGAGGAATTCAAGAGGAGAATTTGTGAAAAGGATTGGATTGCTTACAAATGTTGTAACGACCCCATCATTATGACAACAAGCGAAGTATTTTTTTTTGGTTTGTTTTCATTTTTATTTTCAGGAGTTAAGAGGCAAGAAGGTGATGATGACAATAGTTTAATCACACCATTGACAACGAACGCTAGAACACATTCCAAGAAAATGGGAAACTATGACTCCACTCACTAACAGAAGGGCAACTGGGTGAATTAAGCGTAGAACAACAAGGAGGAACGACTACTCACTTGACACAACACGACCACACCTACAAGCTAAGGGACAACATCCCCATCCTGACGCAACATCCAAACAACAAGGACTAGAACCTCTAGGCACATGAACCCAATGCCTGAAGACATTCAACCCATGCGCCATAAAGCAACTGGCAATGCTTGACAACACTCACATAGAACACACCGACTCCGACCAAGTTCTTTCTCGCTGCTATCCCATAGGGTGTGCCATGATATTGTCATCAAGAATCATGTCGTTCCCATGTGATAGACACGTCAATAAACTTGGAGCAACATAAACTATTCAGACCAAGAACTCTAGACAAACTGATGCACTAGGAACCGAATACCGATAAGAAAAACCACACCCATACCCCAACAATAGGTCAATGAAATGCCAGAGGAAGAAGACAAGGGATGATGCAAGCCAATACATGACATCGTCCCCGACCCAACCAATCACCCAGTCTAAACCAGTCAATGAATACAATCTAGTTTAACATGGGTTCCATTCTAAATGGGGCACGCCAAAGTTACAATTAGTCAATAATGCACCCGCTAATTTAACGTTAATATAATCAATCTTGCAAGTCTAAGTAAGAAATATTTAAAATATAATTATAAATACCATCTAACCTCCATTATAATCAATTTAGCAAGTCTAAAATTGGTAATCTAGTCCTTACTCACCAACCTAATTTTAATCATTAATACAACCCAATTGGGTAATTTTACATTAATCCAAAATCTCCATCCAACTATCCATTAACTTGAATAACAATATTAACAAGCTTAATGTAGGATGCTGCTATTATAACACCTATGAACAGTTTAATCTCAACGTGTAGTCTAGCTATACTAATCGAACCAATAATACTAGCTGTCTATTATCATTGAGAAGGAAACTCCTAACTACTAACATTGTTGTCGCAATACAAGAAGGCAATTAAAATAGCAGTTACCTAACGATTAAATTAGCAATGACAAGGCCATTTACATGACTGTTATCATAACAAGTAATAAAGCAATAACAAGGTGATTAACATGTTGATTAACATAATAATTAATATAACAATAAAAAGGAAATTACATGACTGTTAACATAACAATTAATATCTCAATAACAAGGTGATTTCATAGTGTTTAACCATTTAACTCGCTGCAGAAATTAATAAAAAGAAGGAATCTGTCGATGACTAATTCACGGTAGCAAATAACATGGCAATTAATCAGACAATAATATAACTTTTATCATTGCAATTAAGATGGTAATTAATAGTAAAACGCAGGCAACATGGTGTCCAATCCAACAACCACAGTCAACCATTTAAAGGGGCAAAATGAGGTCACACCAGCAGCAAAACGTAGTCCCATTTAATGGCGAATCGTTGTGCCATACCTCAGCAAGAACATGCTACTAATTAATGGCAAATCGTGGGTATTTAACATCAACTAAGTCCATCGTTTGAAAGAAAGAACGTGGGCATTTAAAATGACAATCTCAATCTCATTTGAAAGCAAAAACGTGGGCATTTTAAACGATAAACTCAGTCTCATTTGAAAGAAAAAACGTGGGCATTTTAAACAACAAACTCAGTTTCATTTGAAAGCAAAAATGTGGGCATTTTAAACAGCAAACTCAGAATCATTTGAAAGAAAAAAACATGGGCATTTTAAACAACATACTCAGACTCATTTGAAAGAAAAATCATAGTCATTTTAAACGGCAAATTCAGTCTCATTTGAAAGCAAAAACGTGGGCATTTTAAAGAGAAAAATCATACTCATTTGAAAGAAAAAACGTGGGCATTTTAAATGGCAATCTCTGTCTCATTTGAAAGAAAACACGTGGGCATTTTAAATGGCAAACTCAGTCTCCGTTGGAAAAAAAAAATGTGGGCATTTTAAACGGCAAACTCAGCCTCATTTGAAAGCAAAAACGTGGGCATTTTAAACAACAAACTAAGATTCATTTGAAAGCAAAAACGTGGGCATTTTAAAACAATAAACTCAGTCTCATTTGAAAACAAAAATGTGGGCATTTAAAACAACAATCCCTTGCAACATTTAAAAGAAAAAACATTTTTCCATTTCCAGGATACCAATACCAAATGCAAACATGAATCAATTCGTTTTTCCCTTGTCCGAATACCAATAAAAAATGCAGGCATGAATCAATTCGTTTTTCCATTTCGAGAGTATAAATACAAAATGCAGAGATGAATCAATTCGTTTTTCCATTTCCATAATACCAATACAAAATGCAGACATGAATCAATTCGTTTTTCCATTGCCAGAATACAAATACAAATGCAAACATGAATCAATTCGTTTTTCCATTGCCAGAATACAAATACAAATGCAAACATGAATCAATTCGTTTTTCCATTTCCAGAGTACAAATACAAAATGCAGACATGAATCAATTCGTTTTTCCATTTCCATAATACCAATAGAAAATGCAGACATGAATCAATTCATTTTTCCATTGCCAGAATACAAATACAAATGCAGACATGAATCAATTCGTTTTTCCATTGCTAGAATACAAATACAAATGCAGACATGAATCGATTCATTTTTCCATTGCCAAAATACCAATTCAAATTGCAGACAATAGTAAGAGAACCAAAAGGATCCAATCATCCAAGGACAACAATGGAGGTAGATGACTGATAGGTTCATCCTTTGCTCATCTTCCTCGCATAGAAAGGCAGGGCATTGAGATCCATAGGTCTATTAATGTCGAAGAAATGACCGTATATCAAGCTCCTGGCTGACTACCCAGACGAGGACTGATGAGCTAGGGACAAAGGGAAAACAACCACAATGGTCACAATCAAACACCACAAGGAGGTCAAGACATGCGGGTAAACGAAGGCCATGGGAGTCAATCAATCATCGAGCTAGGCTATGAAAGAAATTCAGTCATCAATCTAGACAATCAGTTTACTTACTCCATTAAACATGCAGATCCAAGGATAAATCCTACAACAATATACCATACAAAAATGAAGAGAGTGTATCGTTGCCTGATCGCCTACTCTGAGTGATGTATTGCGCGCTCCATGCAACTCCTGCTTGTTGACCAATGAAACTTCACTGGTACCTCCCAGCCAATGCTAGGGGTACTCTTCTTCCCCCTTAGCCCCCCGAGTCGCAAAGGGGCCACACACACTATCCAGAGTTTTAGCTAGCTCCCAGCTCGCTTCTCAAGGCTGAGCTACCACTCCTCATCGAGCTGGGTATCCCAAATCCCAAAAGCTAAGTCAGTCAAGTAGAGATTTTTGCAGCGTAATGTTACGCAAACAGAAGATATCCTTCATCCTTCTCCTCCCTTCTTTATATAGAGTTTTGAAGTCCCTTACTTTCCTAAAATCTCATTTAATTAAGTTTTCAAAAATTAAATCCTAAAAATTCCTCCCTGTACAAGTGTCACCCATCCCCTTCATTCCTCCACAAATTAATTTCTTTAATTAATTAAATTTCTTTATTTCCCTCACCCACCTAGATTCACTCCTAGAATCGCTCCTAGGTGTCCCCAAATTCTTTTACAGGTTTTAATGACTTTCCCCATTATCAATTTGCTAGTTCAATTTTAAATTAGAAAGTTCTTAATGGTAGATACCTTACTAAGTTTGACTTTCTGCTTTTTCCCTTCGGTTTCCCTTTTCTTCTTATGTTTCCCTCTTTTCCTAGTTTCCTAAATATTTTAGATTCCCCTCTTTCCCCTTTTCATTTATGACTCAAATTGGCAGGTGTAGAAATTAACCCCCTTTTTCCTTTTTCCCTTTTTAGTTAATAATTTTAAATTATCATAAATAATAAAACAATTATTCCCCCCTCCCTGCCTTTTCTTTTTAAAAAAGATAGATAAAATTTTACAACTAGCATAATTTATACTTAGACCTTAAATTTTCATACTGGACGACATTTTATTAGGGAATTTGTTTTTAAAAATTCTTAACATGTTATTCGTCCTAACGCCGTCTAGGTTCATTCATTTATCATCAACAATGCGACGCGCCCTTCAGGATGCACTAGGTGCTCCAAAGGTGCCACTCGCCTTAATTTGTTTCTCTTGTGTGACGTGCCCTTCAGGACGCACTAAGTGCTCCAAAGGTTCCACTCACCTCTTTCCATTTTTCTTGCGTGACATGCCCTTCAAGATGCACCACATGCTCCAAGGGTGACACTCACCTCTTGACTAACTTGGTAGACATGAAAAACCCCTGGAGTCAATACTCCGCCAGGTAAATTTGTGGGAGACTAAGGGCCTCTAAGGAATAAGGCCCCCACCTTATTGCGCGCCCCTTAGAATCATTGTGAGTGACTTTCACAGTCCACCCTCATGGCATCATGGGTCCTCTCCAACTAGGTAAACGTTAACCTACAGTTCAAGCCACGGCGGGAGTGCTAGTAGGTTGTGGCAGAGCTGTTGTCCACACCTCTCCCTCAACATCTCTGGTAGTCGTGCATGACCCCTTTACAACACATGTGAGTCTGGTCAACAAGCTATCGTCAGCCTGCATCATCAATGAATCATGTCAAAATATATTTGTATCATATCATCTAATCAGAAGCATTAATATCACAATAAAACAATCAAACCCCAATGGTACACTCCCTGACTTGATCCAGAGTCCAAGGGTTTCCATCGATGCCTCTGCATCCTCGAGGTCCAAAATACTGCACACTCAGTAAAATCGAGTCAATAGCACCTATCTATGTCAATGCAGTAAAACAACATGTCATCAACCCATAATACCTCATAATCAAAATCAAATGTTTTAATAGCATAAATAATCTAGATCAATTGCGACCAAGTGTCCTCAAAGAATAAGTTCGCTCAGTGCGCAAGAGCGAGATGTTACATGCACCCCTCTTGGTCTAAACTTCATCCCGAAGTTTCACAGCATAAGTGTCGAAATAATGTGTATCAGAGTATCATAATTCTATCTAACAAACAAAATGGAAACTGTTGGCATATATCATATGCTTCCTCCCAGGTTGCCGAGTGCAGACTATAGTTGTCCCATTAGACCTTGACCTACTCCACTGTTCGACGCCGTAGCTGTCGAATGAAATGATCCAAGATGCATATCGGCTCAACCGACACCCGCCGGATGCTCAAGTCAAAAAATGTGTAGGATCACTAAACAAAATGTCTCAAACAGAGACGTGAAATACATTGTGCAAAATGCCTCAAGAATCAGGCAAGGCTAGTCAATAGGCCACAGGCCTCTCCTTTCCACAATCTCATAGGTTACCATGAACCTAGGAGAAAGTTTAGCCCCTTTTTCCAACTGGATCAAAATTTTATGTGGTTTCAACCGCAAGAATACTTGATCGCCACATTGTAACTATGGTCGACATGACACGCATCGACATAACTCTTATGTTGATCCTGCGCTTCCTGGATCCTTTGTCTTATATCTTGAATTTAAACTTCCATTTCTTGGATCGCTTCTGGTCCCACCAGGACCCTATCCTCAAGTCGATCCCAACTCAAAGGCGTCTGACACGGTCGCCCGTAAAGAAACTCAAAAGGCGCCATCTTAATGGTTCTTTGGTAACTGTTGTTGTAAGCGAATTCCACTAATGGTAAGAATTCTTTCCAACGCTTTTGTTGGTCCATCATGTACATGTGAAACATGTCCTCCAAGGTTTGGTTAGTTCATTCAGTCTGCCCATCAGTCTCTGGGTGATACGCAGTACTAAAGTTAAGTTGGGTTCCCAAGGCCTCTTGGAAACTCATCCAAAATCATCTAGTAAACATCGATCCTCGATCAGATATAATCCTCTTAGGCACGCCATGCAGCCTCACAATCTCACTGATGAAAACTCTAGCTATGCCGGGTGCCTGATACATCGTACGCACAGGAATAAAGTGAGCACTCTTCATCAGAGTGTATACTACTACGAAAATCGAGTCATGTCTCCTTGCCATCAGTGGAAATCCAACAATAAAATCCATCAAAATAACCTCCCATTTCAATTCCAGAATAGCATGTGGTTGTAGCAATCCTACTAGGTGTCTATGTTCATCCTTTACCTACTAACATTCTAGACATCTGGCCACATAGTTGACTATGTCTGCCTTCAATCCATTTCAGAAGAATAAGGTTTTAAGGTTCTCCCTCATCTTTGTGACTCCTGGGTGGGCCATGTAGATGGCTCTATGAGCCCCACTTAGGATCAACATCCTCAACTCGTCGTTCGACAGTACATAAATCTAATTTTTAAACCTCAATAAACCATCGCTATCAAACGAAAATCCTCCAAATCTTGGTACCATCATTGTGTTTTGTCTGATAAAACCCTCGACCTCTTTGTACCAGTCATCATCACACTGTAAAGTTAGAATGTTTTCACATAGATTCGTCTGAAGAGGCAACACCAAAAAGATGCATGGTCTCTGACTCAATGCATCTGCCACTCAGTTCACTGTTCCTTTTATGTAAGTAATCTCGAAGTCATACTCGCTAAGCAATTCTGACCAATGTCATTGTCGCGCATTCAGGTCTCTTTGCGTAAAGATGTGTTGTAGTCTACAGTGGTCAGTCTTTAGTTCGAATTTTCGTCCAACAAGGTAATGTCTCCAAACCTTCAAGGCATATACGATGGCTAACAACTCCAAATCATGCGTCGCATAGTTCTCCTCATGCCTTCTCAGTTTCCTCTATATGTAAGCGATCACTCGTCCGTGACTCCACCTAATCCTTCCTTGGATGCGTCAATGCATATCAAGAAGTCCGCGTCCATGTCAGGGACCTTTAGTATCAGTGTTGTTGTCAACAACTCCTTGAGCCTCCGAAATGCTTCCGCGCATTTCTCGGTCCAAAAAAAAATCTTATTTTTCTTCTGCAATTACGTGATCGGATTTGCTATCTTCAAAAATCCCTCGACAAACCATCGATAGTATCCTACTAAACCCATGAAGCTATGCACTTCCAAGACATTCTTCGGTGCAAGCCATTCCATAATAGCCTCGACCTTGGCTGGATCCACGACGATGCCTTTGCCGGAGATGACATGCCCTAAGTAGTGAATCTTCGATTGATAAAATGAGCATTTGGACAACTTCCCATACAATTTGTGCTCTCGCAGACACTATAGTACCAAGCACAAGTGCTCGTCATGCTCCTCCGTCATCCGAGAGAATCAAAATATTGTCAATGAATACTTTGACGAACTTGTCCAAGTACTCGCGGAACACCCTGTTCATCAAACTCATAAATACCCCTGGGGCGTTTGTCAGTCCAAACGGTAAAATAGTAAACTCGTAATGTTCAAACCTCATCTTAAAGGCGATCTTGGGGACGTCATCTTCCTTAATCCGTAACTGGTGGTACCCTGATCGCAAATCGATCTTTGAGAACACCATCGCACCCTTCATATGATCGAATAGATCATCAATCCTCGACAATGGATATTGATTCTTGATCGTCACCTTGTTCAATTGACGGTAGTCAATGCAGATCCTCCATGACCCATCCTTATTTCCTATGAAAATAACGGGCGCACCCCACAGTGACACACTTGAACTTATCTGTCCGAGGTCCAACAATTCCTTTAGTTGCATTATCAACCCTTGTAACTCCGGGGTCGACATCCAATAAGGCATTCTCGCTATCGGTTCAGTCCCCAGTTTTAGGTCTATGGTAAAATCCAATTCCCTCTCCGGTGGCATCCTAGGTAACTCCTACAGAAATACGTCTGCAAACTCTTTCACCATCGAAAGGTGTTCTAGACCTTCCGCTACTCCCTTCTCATTTAACGCAAGGATCGCATAAAGATTGCACCCCTTGTGCATGCTCTTCCGAAGCTACAAGGAAGAGATGAACCTTAGGGAAGCTCCGTGGTTCCGAACTACAATCACTCATCTTTGTCCCTCATCATCAACCAAGCTCAATTGTTTTGTCTTACAGTTGAGTATTGCCTCATGTGATTTCAACCAGTCCATACCAATCATGACGTCATAGGATCCTAAGATTGTGACGTACAGGTTGGATCTGGTGACAAACTCTCCCAGGTTAAGGGTACATCGCATAACCTTTCCTCCAACCTTCTGTTTGGCTCCTGAAGCCATCTCTACGAAGCTAAAATCATCCTGTTTGATTGCCCTTACTTTAATCCTTTTTAGCATTGCACCCAAAATAAAACTCTTGGTAGCACCAGGATCTATCAAAATACTAAGGGTCTGGTTAGCGATGGTACCTGACATCTCGAGCACAGTCGACTGGTGCTCTTCCTAGCATTTATTCACCGCTGCATAAATCTGATGGGCCTTGCCCATATCTCCCACAGTAGGGGGTCTAGTTGATCTAGACGTTGCAGTCCTCTCCACTGGGTAGTTGCACTGTTAGTGTGGCTCCCCACACGTCCAACACCCCTTCTTCGGTCCATTACTCCTGGTACCCGAAGTAGAAGATGAATTCTAACAATAAGGTCAAACTCGAACTTCTTGAACTTAAGTTTCTAGGTAACTTGGTGCGAAGCATATTGAAGCAACTCCAAAACAGGCCTCGTACTCGGGAACTGTGCGACTACCTCGTTGCAAGGCATCGAAATCGTTGATTTGATGCTCAACGAATTCCTTAGAAACATACCTCTCCTAGAACTGTCCTTCGAATAGTTCCCATGACACATCGTCGACGACCATGTTCAAAATGGACAAGAGCATCTTCTGCCACAAAAGAGCACTCCCTTTAAGTTGAAATACCACCATGTGGACCTTCATGCTGGAGGTCGTAAACGCAAAGTGTGAAGCACACGCTTTGATCTACAACTATGATTCAACGAGACCACCGTCTGTGACACTCATGGACGCTAGAAATCATCTCTCTTGAGATCTCAGAGGATGCTAATGGTACTAGTTATTGTGCATTGTGGACCCTCAGTGGCACCCTCTAAATGTGATCTCCACGAGGACACGTTAAGATTTTTACTTAACGTAAGGGTTAATAGTCACAGTTTTACTGTAGTGGAAAGCCTGGTGATCCATAGTTGTAGGGTTGAACCCGCTCTGATACCATATGTAACGGCCCCATCGTTACGACAACAAGCGAAGCAGGTTTTTTTGTTTGTTTTCATTTTATTTTTCAAGAGTTAATGGGCAAGAAGGCGGTGATGACAACAATTTAATCACACCACTGATGACGAACGCTAGCACACATTCCAGGCAAACGGGCAACTGTGACTCCACTCACTAACACAAGGGCAACTGGGTGAATTAAGCGTAGAACAACAAGGAGGAATGACTACTCGCTCGACACAACATGACCACACCTACAAGCTAAGGGACAACATCCCCATCCCGACGCAACATCCAAACAACAAGGACTAGAACCTCTAGGCACATGAACCCAATGCCTGAAGGCATTCAAACCATGCACCATAAAGCAACTGGCAATGCTTGACACATTCACACAGAACGTACTGACTCCGACCAAGTTCTCGCTCGTCGCTATCCCATAGGGCATGCCATGATCCTATCATCAAGAATCATGCCATTCCCAGGTGATAGATGCGTCAATAACATTGGTGCAACATAAGCTATCCAGACCAATGACTCTAGACAAACTGATGCACTAGGAACCGAATATCGATAAGAAAAACCACACCCATACCCTAATAACAGGTCAACGTAATGCCAGAGGAAGAAGACAAGGGATGACGCACACCAATACACGACATCGTCCCCGACCCAACCAATCACCCAGTCTAAACCAGTCAATGAATATATTTTCCTTCATCTTATGTAATTTCTATTCAATATGATATATTTATACTAATTGAATATTATTGCCTAT
>JZKD02S0757658.1:855504-868456 GCA_000966675.3 Picea glauca | reverse complement strand
TATCCCTTGCCGACTGCAAGACATGTCTCTCAATAAAAATGGATTAAAGAATGGGTTCTGTTCATGTTGAACAATGCAGCTTCTTGCCAAACCCCGAGCTCCAAGATTTCCAGTATTATTTATGAACAATTGATCCATTTTTATTGAGAGACATGTCTTGCAGTCGGCAAGGGATATATCTTCCCAGCACTGGGCCAAACCGTCGATCTGGTGAAGCTGGCCCAAGTCTACAGCTGAATCGGAAGCGTATCGATTCGTTGCATTTCCAGATGTAATACGAGATGACAAATCGGACAAAAGATGCCAAGCAGCCTCGAGATAGGCATCGGGGTCTGCGGAGACGTAAAAATTATCTCCAAAAGTAAAAATTATCTCCAAAAGTATCTGCTTCTTACGTTATGGTTTCCTTCATAACGTAAGAAGCAGAACTTGGACCAAACTCTGCTACCAACCCATTTCTCACAATAATGTAGAGCATCAGCCTTTGCTTGTTGTGAACAATTGTAGCATTCATCGACGGTTGCATCTCCTCTGCATTGGAGGAGGCCATATATTTGGTTGGGAGATTGGCCATACACACAAGTATCAAACCTGCCTTGGGATGTATTTTTAACGTCAACATGAAGACTGTGCAACGCTGTCTTCACATTGCTCACAAACTTTATCCGTCTGTGTAGTTGGCGGTAATGTTGCAGTAAGGAGTCGGCCACCACTCTGTATCTAGGCGGTAATGTTGCAGTAAGGAGTCGGCCACCACTCTGTATCTAGGCGGTATTAACAGAAAATATGATCAACAGGACAACAATATTAATCTGCCCCGCAAGCAAAGACGATGAATGCTTTCCATGGATGCCGACCATTTTCTTGGCTGAAGACAGGACTCCACTCATGCTGGTTAGGTTAGAGAAAGAGAGAAGTTATACTCAGCAAAGCGTGTAGAGTAAACGCGCTTTACATCGCATTACGCGATGACTGGCTTCGGTTCATGCACACCTCTTTGAAAAATTTTGAACGGTTTGATTTATGTATTTATGGTCAATCCAGCCGCTTTCGTGGAATGTATATATTGGTGGATGTCTATGTCACACGTGTCGACTTTGAAGTCTTCACGAGAGAAATAATAGGTCCGCTTCAGTGAGTCAACAATTCAATGAATTGTCTTAACAATTCCAATCCGTAATTTCAAGAATTTCGAAAAAACAAATATATAAAAAGCCAAAAAGTAGGATGACTTTCACGATTGATGTGAAGATTCCTAACTTAATGTTTGACGCAGTGCTGGTCATCATTTCTGGTCAAGTGACGGAAAAAATCCTATATTTCACATAATATTATACGAGGAAAGGTAAATTCTAGATTTCATATAAGTAGTGTTTTCTATATTAATATAATAAAATATTTTATTTTTTATTTAAACGAAAGTGATGTTCAGATTCATAAACAAAGTTACTAGAAGATTTGAATAACAAAAGTTTTTGTTGGACATAAACAAATATCAAAAATTTTATTTAATTTGTACTCATCCTAATAAATTTCAAGGAAGAAACCAAAGTATATTTTGTATTTTGTTTCAAATACAAAATAGGTAGATGTTCAACTAAACTATATTTTGTATTTTGTTGGGAAAGGAAAAAATATATTATTAACATTGATATTATTATAAATAAAGTTTTAAATTATAAAAATATAGAATTTTGTATTTTGTTGGGAAAGGAAAAAATATATTATTAACATTAATATTATTATAAATAAAGTTTTAAATTATAAAAATACAAAAGTTAAAATCAGGAATTTTATTATAAAATTATAGGTAAAATTAAGTAAAAAAATAGAAGTAAAATTTTTCAAATATATCTTTAAAAAATTATAATTTAATTATTTGGTTGACAGAATTCATTGTCCATAAATAAGGGGTCTCATACACCAATTTGGTATGATGAAATTTACTTTTACAGTATATCATGAGAGAACAATACCAAGTTAGAAACTCTTCAATTTTAACAACTTCACCACCAAAATTAAACACTTAAACTTCAACAATATAATGTAATACATGCTAGAAAAAGACAATGAGTTATCAATATATAAAAAGTTTGATCATAGACCAAGTCTAGCTTTATGGTTTTGGTTTCAATTATATGTGTACTTAAAGAAATGTAATTTCTTGAAAACAATTTCTCTAAAGACTTTGATCATGAGTCAAGTCTAGCTTTATGGTTTTGGTCTCAATTATATGTGTGTTTAAAGAAATGTAATTTCTTGAAAGCATTTTTTCTAAAGAGTTTGAGTATGGACCAAGTCTAGCTTTATGGTTTTGGTCTCAATTATATGTGTATTTAAAGAAATGTAATTTTTTTAAAACAATTTCTTTAATAAATACTAATTTTAGTTTAAAATGGAAGAGCTTTTTCAAGAAAAGTGTTTAAAAAAAAGGTTTTTAACAAGGTTTTTTTTTTTTGTTTTTTTAACAAGTTTCGTTGAGGAACACCTTTTTAAGGTCATGTTATTGGTAACTTAGGTTATATGTTAACCAATTAAACACGGAAGCATCATCACTAGAAGCATTGTAGGCGTTGTGGAATTTTACTACCGATGAAAATTGATAAGCTATTTTAATAGTGATTAAATGTGTAGTTATATGTAGGATAATTTATTGGAGTTTGTCGAGAGTGGCAAACGTTATGTCTTAATTAGAACCACTTTCACTCCATAGTCAATGCAATAAAATAAAACAATATGTATATAGAAGAGAATTTTGATAACCAAAAGTATTTGATCTTTGACAAAAAGAAAGATAATTAATTTTTAAAGGATTTAAATGATGAATTAAATCTTATAGCAATTAAGGATGATATTGAAGACCTCTATCATAATTTTACAATAACTCTCTCTACTTCCATTAACAAATTTTCTATTGAGGTGTCAAGTAAAAAGAAAAATAGAACAACCAACTATTGGTATGATAAATAGTATTGGTATGATAAATAGTGTAAGATTGCTAGAAAAATCATTAGGGATTCTTATAATGAGTCCCTAAAATCCAATAAGAAAAATAGCTACAAATCCCTAATTAAAAGAAGAAAAAAAAAGATATGTTTTAAATAGAAAGAAAGAGAAGTTTTTATGCCTCTCTACGCTAGATCTTAAGAAATTCTAGAGCCAAATTCTAACTTGTTAAACTAAATAAAACAATATGATCCATTTGAGAGATTAGAATTCCTACCTTAAAAATATTGTAATGTCCTCTTCCAATTGATTGTGATGGGAGAATGACTCAAATAGCCTATACAAATCACGTAGGCTATAGTCAACAAGGGAAAAGGGAGTCAAGGAGGTGTCACTAGGTTAAAAGATTGACAAACCCTAAAAGTGACATTAAATAAAATAAACAATTATATTTAAATGGAGTTGGAGGAAAAAGAATTGATTTGTTCAAAATAGGGGAAAGATCTAGAAGGTCCAAAGGAAGGATAAATAGAAGAGAAACCCTTCCCCTTGTCATTATGATTTGATATCTTATTGAGTGCTCTTGTAGCCATCGTTTTCATTGGGGTTTTGGGAAAAACCCTTCCATTGCAAGTTTAGTTTTAGTGGTGCAATATCCACCCTAGCTAGACACAAGAGGGATTCATCTAGAATCCTCATTTGAGTTCATTGTGGTGCTTGCTTTCATTTCAGAGAGGTCTTGAGGACAGATCATCTTGTGTAGGGCGTTTATGGCATTTTTCCGAAAGAGATTGATCATCAAGTCTGCAGGTGTTAGGAGGGTTTCGTAAACATGTAAAAGTAGGAATCCTCATGGGTTGAGCAAGGGTCATCCCGTGAGGCCCTACTAAACACCCCACAAGCGTCCCATGAGGACCGTTGTGAATTGCGGTTTTGTAGTAGCTTGTCGCATCGATTCTGGGAAGAGATCTGAAGAAGTTGGAGGATCATTCGTAGAGAAAAGGTCACTAGAGAAAAGAAGAGGAGGCTTTGTAGAGCCTCAACTCCATATATTGGCATCATCCCGGGTTCTACTGTGTTGTTTTGTAGTAGATTGTGATGTTGTCTAGCAACCATTAGTTTA
The DNA here is from genome assembly GCA_000966675.3 of Picea glauca. Taxonomy (NCBI): domain Eukaryota; kingdom Viridiplantae; phylum Streptophyta; class Pinopsida; order Pinales; family Pinaceae; genus Picea; species Picea glauca. Next base: position 864,387 of record JZKD02S0757658.1, on the reverse strand, counting down.
TGTGCTTAATAGTATTTTGTAGTTGTTATGACAACCCTTAGTTATCATTTATTGATTTGTAGTTTCCATCCATAATAAGATGCCATGGTTATCTGCTCTATTCGATGTGTATATGATCTATGTTAAGCTACTATTTCGCACTTCTAGAAACACTAATACAAATTATTTGATAAAATCACACAAAGAAGAATAATAATTTTGGGTAGTACAAATGTATTCCCTAGCTATCCTAATTGGGAACATTACAGTGGTATCTAATCTAGTGATTATGCCAGCCTATGACTACATTGTTTCCTCAAGGAAAAAGACATGGGGGATAGACCTCTCGAGAGTCACTAGAAAAAGAAACATAAGAAAATCACATAGATTCAGAGCCAAAAGAAGGCATGGGGGACCATTGTGAAGACAAAGTCTCGCGAATATTGGAATCCATGGTTAGTGATCAATGACAATTGAAATGAGTCCTAACACATTTCTTTACCAACACTCAAGCAAATAAAAACCCTGGAGGCTCCAGTGGGAACCAGTTAGAGGGAAGCCATAGAGGAAGTGGAGCTTATACAAAAGGAAGTAATATCCATACCCCAACCCAAAATAGGAGTCTAAAGATCTTTGGGCCCTTATTACCAAATCTCCTGACAGAGAAGCCTACGGAGGCACTACAACAACCAGATCAGGGGTTTGATATTAACACTTCATACAGGGAATACGAGACGGTACATGAAGATATCCGGGAGAAAGTTTCCTATAGATATTTTTATGACCTTAAACATAAATATGGTCCGAAGGAGGGGAACATGGGAGCACAGAGTTTGCAAAATTTTGATCTCATGTGTAAGGTGGGACCGTTGATTATTCCACCCTTCAATGGGTCTGTAAAGAGCACAACTAGCGCTTGGGTACATAAGTTGGATACTTATCTCCAACTTAATCCAATGACTGAAGCTGAAGAAATTAAGTATGCAACCCTTCACTTGGAAGGAGAATCTCACGAATGGTGGTACTATGGGCTGGTGAAATTAGGGCACTCCAACATAACTTCATATGTGGACTTCACTCAGAACTTAATGGACAGGTTTTACCAGAAGGACTCTGAGATACATTTCAAGGATTTGGCACAATTGAAACAAACATGCACACCAAAAGCATGCATCACAGATTTTCAAAGGATGGAAGTTATGGTGATAGATATCTCTCAACATGGGTTGGTGATGCTATTCACAAAGGGTCTAGATGAACCTCTGAGAGGATGGGTGAAGACATTTAAGTCAACCACATTGCATGAAGCCATCATGAGATGTCAAGACATTAAGGATGCAGTCAACAAGAAGGTACTGGCAAAATCCTTCATCCCTTAAGGAGGTAAGGAGACAAAGGTTCCATGGAATTCATGGACAAGGAAGGACAAGATGAATAAGGAAACTCGAAGAGAACTAAGGAGGAAGAAAATTTGCTTCAGTTGCAAATATTTGTGGGAACTAGGTCACAGATGTATGGGAAAAGGTAAGATATATTACATCGAGGTAGTTTTCGTCGTTGAGGATGATGGGGAGGAAGAAAGTGTTGGACATGATAGTGGTGAGCCATTGCAGGACATAGAACAAGCACCATTGCAAGATATCCCCAAGGGAGTAACCATTGCTACACTTTCAGGATTCCCTAAATATTATAACTTCAGGATCACAGGTATTATGCAAGGGCATAGGATTATGACATTGGTGGATAGTGGGGCCACCCACAACTTCATTGATGTTTCACTTGTCAACAGAAGAAAAACCCCCACGGAAGATTTTGAAGGATTCAATTTAGTAGTAGCGGATGGGTACAACATGATGTGTACTTAGAGGATCATGGGACTGGAATTAACATTGGGAAACTACACATTGACTGATGAATTTTACATCATGGATTTGGCAGATACGCATGTGGTGCTAAGAATTCAATGGCTATACTCTTTGGGAGATATCCACACGAATTATAAGGACATGAGGATGGAGTTCCCCGAAAAGGATGGGAAACGAGTTGTCCTGAGAGGTATGTCAACATGTTCCCCCATGATTGTGTCTAACTAGCGCATGGAGGCCCTTTTTAGACACAGGGACATGGCTTGCACAACAGAGTGCTTAATCACTATGGAGAAGCCATCACAATAATGCCATCATTACCCTGTGGATATACAGGCATTGCTTGGAAAGAAAGATAAAGTGTTTGAACCATTACCAATAGGGAGACCACCTAATAGAGGATTGAGCATGTCATTGAGATAGAATGAGGGTCGAAGCTCATCATCACCACTCCCTACAGGCATCCCAAGAGATTCAAGGATGAAATAGAAAAGTCCATAAAGAAGTTGCTAGAGATGGGACACATCCATCCTAGTTCTAGTCCTTTCACCTCGTCAATTGTATTGGTGAAGAAGAAATATGGTACTATGAGGGTGTGAATAGAATACAGGGAACTAAACAGGAAGACCATAAAAAGTAGATACCCAGTACCCTAGATTGACGAGTTGATCAACGAGTTGCATGGGGCGATGTACTTCTCAAAGGTTGATATGCGATCAGGATACCACCAGATCTAGGTCAAGGAGGAGGATATCCATAAAACAACATTTAGGTGTTACTATGGGAACTACGAGGTCCTGGTCATGCCCTTCAAGATGACTAATGCACCCACTACCTTTCAATCATGCATGAACCATATCTTCAACAAACAATTGATGAAACTTTTACTAGTGATCTTTGACGATCTTCTCATCTACAGCAGGACATGGGAGGAACACCTAAAGCATGTGGATAAGATTCTCACCATTATGGAAGAATAGTCGCTTTTTGCCAAGGAGGCAAAGTGTGAGTTTGGTTTGACAGAGATCCTCTATATAGGGCATGTGATCAGTGTTAAAGGAGTAAAGGTGCATCAGGAAAAGATCCAGACCATCTTAGATTGCCCCACCCCTAGGACACTCACATATATACGAGGGTTCTTCGGGATATGTAGCTATTACAGGTGCTTTGCGAAAGGATTTTCACAATTTGTGACACCATTAACGAACCTCGACAATAAGGGGGCATTCCAATGGTCATAGGATGCACATGTGGAGTTCAAGAGAATGAAGAGGATCGTGAGTACTTACCCAATATTGGCACTTTCATATTTTACATATCCATTTGTCCTGGAGTGTGACGCATCCGGTGAATGGATAGGAGCAATATTGATGTAGAACCGACATTCGGTAGATTTTGAGAGCAAGAAGCTAAGGGAGCCTGAGAGGCTCTACCCAGTCTATGATAAGGAAATGTTGGCCATCATGCATGCATTGGCCAAATTAAGACAGTACTTGGTAGGAGGATGCTTTGTGGTTCAGATTAACCACAATAGCTTGAGATATTTCTTAGAGCAGGGAGACTTGAATGAGAGACAACAGAAATGGGTGAGAAAGGTACATGCATATGATTTCAACATTGAATATTTTAAGGGGAAAAAGAATATATTTATTAATGCCTTGTCCAGGAGACCTGCAACCTTCTCTATGACATAGATCTCAGTAGACTAGAAGTCCATTCTCTCAATAGAATACTCCAAGAATACCTTTTCTTGTGAGATGATGGAGGCAAATATCGAGGAGGACAGGTACATGTTAGTAAATGACATCATCCACTACAAAGACATGATCTGTCTTTTTCTTGAGTCCACACTCAATGATAGGATTTTGAGAACAACACATAATTCACCACTGGCAGGGCACCAGGGGTATCTGAAAACCTATAGGAAGTTTAGGGAGAGATTCACATGGAAGGTTATCAAAGGGGATGTACTTCGTCATGTGAGGGAATGCATGACTTTCCAGCAAAACAAGATAGAGTTCACACATCCTGAAGGACTGCTCCAACCCTTACTGGTTCTAAGATAGAAATGGGAAAGCATCTCCATGGATTTCATCATAGAATTACCAAAGGTGCAAGCAGGGATTGTATTTACATGGTAGTGGATAGGTTGACTAAATATTCACACTTATTTGATATTCATACGGAGTACATCTCATCTCAGGTAGCAAATCTATTTTTCAGGGAGGTGTCTAGACTCCATGGCCGTCAAAGGAACATAATCGATGACCGATATAGCAGGTTTATCAGTACATTTTGGCAGGAGTTGTTCAGGTTATTTGGGATAGAGTTGACAACTAGCACTACCTATCATCCCCGGATAGATAGGAAAACCGATATAGTCAACAAATGGATCGAGGGGTACCTAAGGAACTATGTGTCATGGCAACAATGGGCATGGATAAAATGGTTGCATCTCGGTGAGAATTGCTACAACACCACTCATCACATTTCCATCGGGATGAGCCCCTTCAGGACATTGTATTGATATGATGTTCTGTGTTTTTTTGATTTCGAGTTTGGAGAGATTAGAGCTCCCAAGGCAAAGGATTGGTTATAAGAAAGTTAGGACATCTTAAGAGTTTTGAAGGAAAATATGCAGGCCGCTCAGAATCAACAGAAAAAGTATGTAGACAGACACAGGGTAGAACACAACTTTGAGGTTGGAGATATTGTACTTTTCAGATTAAAGCCATACAGCTAGTCATCGATGAATAGGAGTGTTGTAGAGAAACTTAAGACCCTATTTTATAGGCCCTACAAGGTGATTAGGAGAGTTGGGGAAGTAGCATTTGAGCTAGAGCTACTAGAGTGAAGCAAGATCCACAATACCTTCCATGTATCCTAACTCAAGGAGGCATTGGGAAAATAGTTCACTACTTCGGTAGATATTTGTCCACTAGATGAGGAAGGACATTTGGTTCTATCTCCTGAGAGGATAGTTGACATCAAGGAACAAAGACTTAGGAGCAGGGACATTTGAGAGTATTTGGTTGTATGGAGAGGATATCCCACAGAAGATGCCACATGGGAAGGGGAGTATATCTTACCACAACTTGATCTAGAATTGCTTAAGGACAAGCAATCCTGGGAAGGGAGGATTGTAATGTCCTCTTCCAATTGATTGTGATGGGGGAATGACTCAAATAGCATATACGACTCATGTAGGCTATAATCAAAAGGGAGAAAGAGATTCAAGGAGGTGTCACTAGGTTAAAAGGTTGACAAACCCTAAAAGTGACATTAAATAAAATAAATAATTATATTTAAATGGAGTTGGATGGAAAAGAATTGATTTGGTCAAAATAGGGGAAAGATATAGAAGGTTCAAAGGAAGGATAAATAGAGGAGAAACCCTTCATCTTGTCATTATGGTTTTATATCTTATTGAGTGCTCTTGTAGCCAGCCTTTTCATTGGGTTTTTGGAAAAAACCCTTCCACTGTAGGTTTAGTTTCGGTTGTGCAATATCCACCCTAGCTAGACATGAGAGGGAATCATCCAAAATCCTCATTTGAGTTCATTGTGGTGCTTTCTTTCATTCTGGATAGGTCTTGAGGACATATCAAATTGGGTAGGGGGTTTACGAAATTTTTATAGAGGAGATTGATAATTAGGTCCATAGGTGTCAGGAGGGTTACACGCACCTATAAAAGTAACCATCTCTTTGGGTTGAGCAAGGTTCATCCCACGAGGCCTCGCTAGACACCTAGTAGGCATCTCCTGAGGACCCCTGTGAATTAGTTCTAAAATATCCCGTCGGGTCAGGTCTAGGAAGATATCTGAAGTAATTGGAGGATCGTCCATAGAGAAAAGGTCACTAGAGTAGAGCAGAGGAAGGTTTGTATATCCTTGGCTCCATATATTAGCATCATCCCAAGTTCTATTTGGTTTTCATGTAGTAGACTGTGATGTTTCATAGAAGCCATTAATTTATGTGCTTAATAGTATTCTGCAGTTGTTATTACAACCCTAGGTTATCCTTGTACTGATTTGGAGTTTCCATCCATAATAAGATTACATGGCTATCTGATCTATTCTATGTGTATATGATCTATGTTAAGCTATTGTTTTGCACTTCTAGCAACACTAATACAAATTGTTTGATAAAATCACGCAAAGAAGAATAATAATTTTGGGTAGTACACATATATTTCCCAACTATCCTAGTTGGGAACATTACAAATATTTATGAAACCCCTAATGTTGTGAACAACATTCAAACCTTTTCTACGTAGGAAGAAGTTTTTTCTTTAAAATAGATAGAGTTTGGACTTAAGCAGCTCGCAAAATGGAAAGCTAAGCACATCGAAGGAAACCAAGAAGAAATCCTAAAATTTAAAGGACCTATCCTCGTCCCTTACATTCACAAGCTAGAAGTGAAGCATGGTTTCCCTAAACTCTAGACTCAAAGCCTCATCATTCCTATTTTTAAAGTGGGGATAAAAGGTATTAAGCGACAATCTAGATTTAGGAGTTATCATTCAACTTTAGACCACATTATTATGTTTAGGATCACTATGGAGGACTATCGTAATAATAAAACAAATTTCTTGTGTTTCCTCATTGACTTTAGAAAAACATTTGACACAGTACCCATAACTAACTTCTAGAATATATTAGAAGAGTTAAAGGTTCCTTTTGAGTTGAGAGTTGTTGTGATAAGACTATATGAGAACACCATTGCCATGTTTAGGAACATTGAGGGATATTCAGAAGAACTTCATTGTAATATCAGAGTTAAGTAAGGTTTCCCCCTATCCCCTATCATTTTTTTCATATACATCGACAAGTTATAGGGTATTGTTCTCACATGGTACATTGTATAGATAACCTTTATGACAAAACAACCTTGTATTATATTCAATTGCATAATAGAGTTTTAAGACAAAGACGATCAAATCTTTGGTTTTGAAGTTGGATATGATGAAGGCCTATGATAAAGTTGATTGGGGATTCCTCAGACTGGTGTGCTTACAGGTTGGACTTAGCTTGGAAGATACTAATTTGATCATGGGATGTGTTAGGTCAACAAATTTCTTTGTTTTGGTAAATGGCAGTCCTTTCAGTTTTTTTAAGGGGTCCATAGGATTGAGGCAATAATTTCCACTTTCTCCTTTGGTGTTCTTGATCATAGTAGAATGTCTTAGCATGCTTCTCAAGAAGTTGGTCGAAGAAGGTAGACTTGAAGGAGTTTTAGTACTAAATGGTGTTAGAATTACACATCTGTTATTTGTGGAAGATGTTATCCTTTTTGGGAAAGGTTCTTTTCATGAATGGTATGTGTTTAAGGATGCTCTTAATCTTTTTTTTAATTCTAGTGGAATGGATTTAAACAATCAAAAGTCTCAATTTTTGGAAGTCGGTTTCTCCACTGATTAGTTAGATCGGTTAAGAGAACTATTTCCTTTTGAATTCAAGTCAATTGAGGAAGCTTTTAAGTATTTAGGGTTTTTCCTTAAGACTAATTGTTACTCGTCTGATGACTAGATCTGGCTTCTTCAAAAGGTGGAAAAAATAATTGCTACATGGTGTCACAGATGGTTAACTTTAGGAGGTCAATTTATCCTTGTTAAATATGTTTTGGAAAAAATTCATGTTTTCTAGCTCTCTATGGCATATATTCCCATAGCTATTTTGGATAATATTCACAGGAGGTTGTTCAACTTTTTCTGGTCTAGTATTAAGGAAAAATAGGGTCTTTATTTAGTTAAATGGCACAATAATGCTAAACCAAAAAAGGAGGGAGGTTGGGGAATTAAGAATATCTATTTGTTTGGAAGGGCATTGGCAACCAAGAGCTTGTGGAGGTGTTTGATGGTTCCTGGTCTTTGGCATGACGTGGTTCAAAAGAAATATTTGAAGCAAAAATATGTTGTGGAGTGGCTACGAGAAGGGAAAAAGAATCTTAAAGGGATGTCAAATTGTTGAAAGGCTCTTCTTCTCTGCAAATTATAACTGACTGAATTGCTTGGAATCCTAGTAATGGTTGGGAAATTCGTATTGGAGTGGATCCTTTTGTGGGGTCTCGATATTATTATAAACTTTCTCTGGATTTAGTAGTTGTGCTCCATTCGAAAAGAATTGTCTTTTTGGCTCAGGCTGTTTCAAATGTTTCAGGAGGTCTGGATGATATTCACTGGAACTTTGCTCAAAGTTTATATCTCTCAGGTTCTTTAAGAGATGAATGGGACTCATATGCTATGGGACTCAAGCACTCAAGTTTTCTTCTTTCTGATTCATCTAACTTTATTGTGTGGTCGTGAGATGAGAAACAAGGAAGGGTAACTGCTAAGCAAGCATATGAGGTACAATTTTTTGAAGATTCTGGTGATTGATTTTAGGGACGGCTTAGTGATTTATGGAAGTGGCAACTTCCTTTGTGTAGAAAATTGTTTTGTTGGATTTTGGATGATAACATAATTTTGACTTGGGATAACTTGGTCAAAAGAGGGTTTGTTGGTCCAGATAGATGTGTGCTTTATGGGGAAGAGGCAGAATCGATTGATCATTTGATGGTCAATTGCTCCTTTACTAAAGAGGTTTGGAGTTTTGTTTTACAATTTATTCACATAAAAAAGTTCTGGGGCATTGGACAACTCTCTCTGTGTTTTTAGGCTTGGATTAAGGAGATGGGGGCTTGGAAGGAAGTTCATTGTTTCATTTGTTGGGAAATATGGAGACATCAGAATTCTATTATTTTTGAAGGTTGTCAGTTATCTATTTCTAGGGTGTGTAATCTGGTTTTGAGAGGCTTGGGTGAGATAGAGAAAGATAAAATTTTTTATGTTCAAAGGGTACCTCGTCCTTTTATTTTGAAAAGAAATATCCCAGTGGGATTTTTTGATGGAGCTTCTCAGAATGGGTGTTCAAAATGTTGAGCCGATGCAATTTTAAAATGTCCACATATTGGTGTGTACATGATTAAGATGAATTGTGGTCAAGGTACCAATTCTGTAAGGTAGCTAGAGAGGTAGTGGGGGGGCCCAGAGGGACCATAA
>JZKD02S0757658.1:844094-855454 GCA_000966675.3 Picea glauca | reverse complement strand
AAATGGGTAATTAGATATAATAAATCTAAGAGGACTTCTTAGAAGGTTCTACTTCTAGAAGATTCCTCCTCTAGAATGTTCTTAGGTGATGGTAGCACTATATAAAGGGGTTCAACCAATGTAATGGGATATTAAAAGAAGTATTGTATTTGGATATGAAGCTCAATAGGAGGATGCCCCCTCGAAGAGGCAAGTGAACAGGAGAGGATCCCTTCCATAATAGGATCCATTTTATGGTGTTTCCCTACCTCAAGGGTTTTGATATAGTAAAGTGGTGGTTTTCTATATGGTTTCATATATCTTGTGTGGTGATTGTATTCAAATATATTTGGATCTATTGTAATATATTTTAGATCTATTCAGGTTCTTAACAAATTCTCGAGGGGAGTTGTTGGCCTTATGGAGTATTTTGTTTTTTTCTCATTTCAAGTAGGTGACTAATTTGCAATTGTGATCCAGATTATTTTCAGAACGAAATGAAGAAAGAGATATTCCAATGAAATACAGATAAAAATTGTTAGAAACATAGAAATAAACCAATACATGATTTCTATTAATGAAAGAAATGTATAGAGACTGCAAAAATATAGAGTGTAAGACTCATTATAATGGTGGTAGCTTTATCTTTGAGAAGAGATGTGAACGCTATGCTCATTCGCAAGAAGATGAGTACAGTGAGGCTCTGAAGGCCTTTTTATGATAAACATGAATGCCAAAACCCTAGATATCCAAAAACCTAACCCTAGGAGATGAAGCGCCAAAAGTCATGTGGGCCATGTTGGGGTAAGTTAGTACATCAACTTCCCAGGGTCGTAGCTTTTGCATACGATCTCCATTTTATGCGTGTGATAGCCCGTTGGAAAGGTACTTTCGAGAACTACAAATTATTCTGTCAAACTCTAACTATGTTTATAGTTTTACCATGGAAAGCCAAGAAAATATTGTTTATGGCCCCAAAACAACCCTTGAAGTACAAAAATATGTACCGAGATGAAAACTTCCAAAATAAACTAGTTGGAATAGATGGGAGGCCACCAATATCCACATGGATGTTGTGTAGGTCTTCAAGACAACCCCGAAAGTGCAAAACTCATAAAGAAATGTCCCCATTATAGACAAACGTGTTGAACTGAAAATTGTCAAGATGAACTAGTTGGAATTTGGAACATGTGAGTGGCCAGCAATATCCACCTAGATCAAATTGGTAGGGTGATTCAAAAGTTATAGTGGATTTTTTTTTTTCTCTCTAAAACAATCTGCAGGTGTCCTGTTTAAAGCCTTGGATGAAAACAATTTGTCATTTGAGCTCCAAGTTCAAGGTATTGAAGATTTAACATATATACATGGAGTTTAATTTGGAAGGAGATATCCTCTCTATACAAGATCTCGATATTATGGAAGGAAAAAATTTTTTTGCTAAGGAGGGAGGATCTGGCGAACAGTCGTTTGAAGTTATGTCTATTTTCTAATTTGGGGTTTGTTTTTGTTTGGTTTCTATGGTACTATGAAAGGGGATGTGAGGTACTAATGAATGTTTTTGTTGGGTCTTTGGTTAGGGAGGATAGTTCTTTGAATTTGAATTGGATAAATTTTTTGATCAGTGATATGTTATGTTTTTTTTCATATTTACTAATATAAGTTTTTTTTAAGTTTGGAAAAAAAATTACTAAATTTTACCTTTTATATTTTTATAATTTTTTTTTATGTATAATTATGTCAATGTTAATAATATATTTTTGCCTTTAACAAATAAAATACAAATACAAAATATAGTTTGTTTCAAACACTTATCATTAAAATTTTCTTCTTGGAAATTAATATCATGACTACAAATTAAATAAAAAAATTGATATTTGTTTATGTCCCACAAGAACTTTTATTTTTCAAATCTTCTAGTAACTTTGTTAATGAATATGAACATCCTATCTTTTAATAAAAAATACATTATTTTATTATATAAATATAGAAAACATTACTTATGTGAAATCTAAAATTGACCTTTCCTCATATCATATATGTGAAATCTAGAATTTAGCTTTCCGTTACAGACCAAAATTGATGACCAGAACTTTGTCAAACAATGAGGTCGGAATTTTCACGTGATGTGAAAGTTTCTGTACCTTTTGTTTCTTATATATATATATTTTTTCGAAATTCTTGAAATTATAGATTTGACTGGTCAAGATAATTCATTGAATGGTTGAATCACTGAAGTGGGATGTGTCGTTTTTCTTGAAGATATCGTGAATACTTCAAAGTCCACGCTCTGGTTGGATGAACAGGAGCCACTCATTGCGCAATGCGATGTATAACGCGTTTACTCTAAACGCTTTACTGAGTATACCTATACACATATACATTCTTTTTCTTTCTATAACCAACATGAAAGGAGTCTTGTCTTCAACCAAGAAAATGACCAGCTTCCATGGAAAAAATTCATCGTCTTTCCTTGCGGGGAAGATTAATATTGTTGTCTGTGTTTATCATATTTTCTGTTAATGTAGACAATTGCAGCATCCTAGATACATAGTGGAGGCAATGGATGACTCCTTACTGCAAATTGAGCAATGAAAATGCTAGCAAGTTTGTGAGAAATGTGAATATCTGAAAGTCCCTCACAATCTATCTTGACAAAGAAAAATTTAAAGCCACTCTAACCAAGCTAACAATCTCAAGTCAAATTTCCAATCTCACTTTCTCCATAAGAGCTCCTCTCCTTTTATAAGTTGAAGAGGATAAGATGAGGAGGTTAGGATGATCCCAATAAATCATAAAAGTGAGTAAGATCCAAACTGATCGGAGGCCACCTCACCATAGAAGTTTATCCTTCTAGAAGCATTGAGAAGATGTTCGTTTTTCCCACTTACAAAAATCGTCGCACCCCTACAACTGAGTAGAGTGTGATGACATCGCAGGCCAATTTTAGTACAAAATGTGATGATTTGGGATCCTCGTACCCCTAGAACTAGACATGGTGCGATGATCCTCCTTATTATGGTTTTTACAAAGGAAAATATGATTTCATCTCTCACAAAAAGTTCTTCTCCCTTCTTTCCTCAGGAATTCAGGCCACTGATCTCTCTGAAGACAACATATAGGTTTACATCATTAACGGTCATAGGGATGACGAAAATAATGTGTAACAGAGAGCTCCCCAAAGTATGAAGTTAGAACATAGTGATAGCTGAAATACATTGTCGAGTGTGTGTAGGGAACAAAGAACAGTCGATCGAAAACCTACCAACAAACAAGGAAATACAGTACAATAATATATCATCACTGAGGTAGGAATTCTCATACTCAGAATACAAATGACTCAAAGAATAAATTCCGACATTCAAAGATCCATGTCAAGTAAGACAAGTCATGGCCACCAAACATACACTGTGGATCCAAGCCAATATGACACAAATCTAAACATAGCCACCAAAAATAGACTGTGGATCTATGTGTTAAAGAAATAAATTTGAACATAGCCACCAAACATACACTGTGGATCTATACACTAGTACAATTTGACTATACTCCAACACAACCTAAATCTGTTAGAAAAGATTCAAGGTCTTCATCTCCACCACTCTATAGTACGAATCTAACCATGCAAATACATGTGTTGAAGTCGAACATGGTAGAAACCACTTGATTACTGGTCATTAGTGTATATCATTAACAAGTGCAAGGGAAATCACCATTAATGTCAATGACTCCCAAGGTACACTAGTACAATCCAACAGGTGTGAATTAATAAGTTGAGGTTGAACACTCGACGAAATCTCCTGAGCATGGGTCAATGATGAAAAATCATTGTCGAAAGCGAGGAAACCTGCCATTGAGGCATCCAAGTTCCAAGGTACCAATTAGTTTCTAAGTATAATTCTTGGATAATGAGTTGGAGTCGATAGGAAAAGACTTGTCACATGAGGGCCTTAATGTATCTTCCATAAACGACACAAAATGGGTATCAATATTTGAAGTAGATAAGAGTAACAAGTGATTTAGGACTGACTTAGGGATGGCCAATACAATAGAAGGCTTAAGGACTACAGAAATGGCTGACATAATAGAAGGATTTCCAGGTTGAACTTCTCTTTGAACATATTGATGACACGACAACTATCTTGGAAACACTAACTCAACAATAGGGATCACAGACCAATTGGTAATATTATAAAGGAGTATGATCAAGAGACAAACAGATTTTCCAACCTAGACACAAAGCGAGTGAAAGGGTGTCATGTTCAAAAGTGAATCTTCCATAGAATACAGGTTTAGAAATATTTATTTGACAATTTTCCCCACCATTTTTGGCGAGTACCTCTTTATTTTTACGCAAGATTGAGGAGGATAGCATATGCTTGAACTGTAAGATCATCCTTCGAATGAGTCCCTCAGAGTATGTTTAGATAACCCTAGGAAGGAGTGGTTTGGTCCCATATGGGACTTTCAATGTTTGTTTTACAAGTCCAAAGAAAGAAAACTCAGGGGTTTTTCAATTTTAAAGAGTCTGGAAAACACTTAAAGAGAACTCCAAAATGTCATTTTTCGTAAAATATTCTAGTGAGACCAAAAACGAGATAATATACTGCTCAACATAATTTTTCTTCAAATACTTTAATGAATGTGAAAAGAAAAAGATTGCTCGACAATATTTTCATGTTTAGAGAGTCTAAAAAGAGCTTAAAGGGAACTCCAGGGGGTTCCTTTTTTGTATAACCTTTACGAGTCCGAAAAAAAGATAAAAGTTTACTCAGTTACATTCTGAGGTATTTACGAGGATGAGAAAGAGCAAAGACTGATCTCATGATTGTTTTCATTTTTACGGAAGCTTAAAACAAGACAAAACTATGCTTGGGATAGATTTTATTTTTACACAAGCTTAAAACTAGTCAAAACTTATGCTTGGACCTGGTTTCATTTTTATACAAGTTTGAACCAGAGGAAACTATGCTTGAGGTAGGTGGTCTCATTTTTACACAAGATTGAACCATAGAAAACTATGCTTGGACTTCCCAATGCATTATCAAGGGATGGTTGGTACTTAGCCCCCAACTTAAGAAACTAGTGGCTTAACTTCAGCATGAATACTAGAGGCTGAAAGAATTCCCCCCCAAGCTTTGTTTCGTCCAACAACATAGGCGAATGAAATGAAGCTTCAAATACTAGACGAAGGAATTGACTCAACAGAGAGGAAGAAGTTGTTTCATTTTTTAACGAGCTTGACACAGGAGTATAACTATGCTCGAGAATCCAGGTTCAATCCCTAGACCATTGTTTCATTTTTTAACGAGATCGATACATAAAATCTTTTGTTTTCCTTTCATAGTAGATTTCATATAGGTACTGTTTCTTGAAACATTTCTTGAAATTAGACCATTCCATATATTTTTCCTTTAGGCCTTTGGCCAGTTTCAGGTCTTTCCACCAAATGATGGCCTTCCCTTTCAGATTGTATATGGCCATTCTGACCTTCATATTGTTGGAATAGTTATATATTTGGAATTTTTTTTTGATGTCCAATAACCATGCCTCATCTTCTTCTCCTGTTCTGGATTATCCATCAAAGGTTGCTGATATAATTTTCTTGAATTCTCCTTCAAGGTGGTCTACTTGTTTCCTCTTTCGGCCTGTTTTAGTTTGTCCTTAGCTGAAGGTGCACCTTCAGACGAACTGTCTCCTTTTTCTGTTTCAAGCCCATAATTCTTGGAAGCTCTCTTTCTGACTTCTTCGTCGTTATTATCGTCCTTTCATATTTTCTTGGTAACTATACTGTGCAGTAGGACTTCATTTATTTCCTGTTTTTCTTGTTGAGCTTTCTTTAATTTTTCATTGTTGGCTTTGAAAACCTGCAGTTCGACGATGAGATTCCTGATTGTTTCCAGAACTTTAGTAGGGGAACTTTTGTCACTATTCTGTCTTTGATTTTCAGAAGGTCTTTATTCCGTATTTCCATTGATTCAGATTTCCCCATCGTCATTTACTGCTGCCATGATTAACACAAAACATAAAAGGTTTTTTGTTGGTAACAATAAAGGTTTTTATTAGCTTTATAACAACAACATTATATATAAGAAAATCAGATGGCCCTATTCAAGGTCCAAGTGTTGTAACCTTTTTCTCTAATACCATATGTAATGAACCTCAAAATTTCCAAAAAATAAAAATAAATTCTTAGTGACATTAAAATTTCCTTTTCTTCGATCAGCTTGTTTTGAAGGTCTCAAGGTTATCGTATGTGATTAGGTTTCGATAATATAAATCCCATAAGGGCTATGATCACTACTATTTTTGATACAACTACCTTCCTTTGTAAGATAATTTTATCTTTAAACGTCTCCGGTTATCTAAAAACCATATATATTAAGGTCACATGGGTAAAATCATTAAAAATATAGTTCCTCTGTTTACTAACAAAAAATAGCAAAAGGGGTAAAGGATCGTCCTGATACATAGATTTATAAAGTGTTAAACATTAGGGTATTCCAATATATCCAACATAAAATTATCGTTTCTTATACATACAAGCACCTATACGAGAGGTATTGGGTTCTGAAAGGAACTACTCATATTAAAGATCACTAGTCTTAGATTAATGAGGGACTTTAAAACTTTGTTAAAATTGTTTGAACGATACACTCTGTGTAATACAGATCGTGATTACCCTTACCCAACCATGACTCTAGACTTGTGGTGGGTTGACAGTTTTCATCGTTGAAGGGTTCAAGCATGCTAGTCCTCCTTCCCGAAAGCGTTAATATTAACGAACTAGGTAGTCTCATTCCAACTGACGAGAAACTAGATTTATCGACTATATTTGGAATGCCCCTAACAGAGTCTTCTCCCTCGCACAAACTTGGTGTAAAGTCGACTAATGTAATTGTTAGGTCTTGAGTTAAATCCCCTGTCCAGCCTGAGTAATGGCGATATGCCCACGCACCTTCCAAGGTTTATAACTTGATGATTGTGTCAACGAAACCCTTCCACCTAACCTCGTTCACATGGTAGCGTACTATTACATACTATAGCCATTACTCTACTTCTACAAAGGGTGCGTAGTTGATTAGTGGTGTATCCCTCCTGTTTCTAGGTATTTGAAAAATGAAAGAAAATGCCTTAGTGCAACCCTGTGGTAGCTCTTAACTCTGTAAGAGGTTGGTGGTCATGGGTGGATGTGACCTGAGCGGAGGATATGGAGGTGTTTATTTTTTGGTGTTCCCTGTACACGGTAAGCCACAGACTCTGTGTTATTTTCTTTTTCCCTCGAATCTAGGACTCTTAAATATTGAAGACTTTATTGGTATTGATCTTCTCTAGTTTTGTGTTTATGGGTTTGTTGGGTCACCAGAGATTTCCTATTCTATGTTGGATTTCTTTACTTGTCTCCCATTATTCTGCGATAGGTATCCTTTACTCTATGAACCCTTGTAGAAGGCTGGACTGTAAGGGATTTTGAAGGGGATAGGAGAGTCGCCAGTCTACGAGCCAGTGTTCTAGTTCAGATTTAAGTTATGCATGATTCCATTTTCGTAATGTAGGTCTAAACTCAACATAACTCGATTAAGAGACTACATTCCTGGTTATGATTCATTTTCAGGTGTTAAGGATTCGAAGGTTTATTTCCCCTCTTGTCATGAGTCTGTGCATATAAGTGACATGGATCCCTAAGAGTAAATAAGGATCCCAATGTATAAATTTTTTAATGCCCAAAAAGGCCTGCATCTTATGTTGGGCATCTTTGGCATATTTATCGCTAAGTAAACTATTTTTTGTTTCTACTGTGATTCGTATATCCATCGTGATACCCTATGTTAACGAACTAGGTAGTCTCATTCCAACTGACGATAAACTGTATTTATCGGCTGTATTAGGAATTCCCCTAACAGAGTCATCTCCCTTGCACAGACTTGGTGTAAAGTAAACTGATGTACTTGTCAGGTCCTGATTTAAATCCCCTATCCATCTTGAGTAATGGTAATATGCCTGGGTGCCTTCTGAGGTTTATAACTTGATGATTGTGTCAATGAAACTCTGCCACCCAACCTCGTTCACATGGTAGCGTACTGTTGTGTACTATCACCATTACTCTACTTCTGCGAAGGGTGAGTAGGTGATTAATGTTGTCTCCCACCTATGTCTAGGTATTTTCAAAATGAAAGAAAATGCCTTAGTGCAACCTTGTGGTATCTATTAACCCTGTAAGAGGTTGGTGGTCTTTAGTGGACATGACTTGGGAGGAGGATATGGAGGCATTTATTCCTTGGTGTTCCCTATACACGGTAAGCCAACGACTCTGTTTTATTTTCTTTTTCCCTTGAATCCGGGACTCTTAGATATTGAAGACTCTATTGGTATTGATCTTCTCTGGTTTTGCGTTTATGGGTTTGTTGGGTCGCCGAAGATTTCCTATTTTGTGTTGGATTTATTTACTTATCTCTCGTTATTCTGCGATAGGTATCCTTTCCTCTATGAACCCTCGTAGAAGGCTTGGACTGTAATGGATTTCGAAGGGGACAAGAGAGTTGCCAGTCTATGAGCCGATGTTCTAGTTCAGAGGTAAGTTCTACACGACTCCAATTCCGTAATGTAGGTTTGAACTCGGTATAACTCAATTAAGAGACTACATTCCTAGTTATGATTAATTTTTGGGTGTTAAGGATTCGAAGGTTTATTGTCCCTCTTGTCATGATTTTATGCATATAAGTGACAGGGATCGCTAAGAGTAAATAATGATCCCAATGTACAAATTTTGTAATGCCCAAAGGCCTGCATCTTACGTTGGGTGTCTCTGGCATATTTATCGTTGAGTAAACTATTTTTTGTTTCTACTTTGATTCGTATATCCGTCGTCATACCCTATGGATATAAATTGTTTGTCAATGTGGTTGATGTGGTTGTGTAATCTATATTCCCTGGATTCACAAGGAATTGGGAATAACGAAGATATTCGAACTTCTGTGATCATTTCGCCTGTGAAACTATTTTTGGTTTAGGGATTTTTATTCCAAGCATTCGTGATCTAAAAATGAAGTAGACTTGAAATACTTGAAAATTATTGCAAGTGAATGTTATGTGTTTAAAGAAAAAGGATCAGTTTGCAACACATAGATTAAAGGATTACTTATGCAAATTACACATAGATAGTAGCATAATCATTGAACATAAACACATAAGCACAACAATTGATAAAGGAGTTCACCCCTCTCTTGGGCTACATCTCCTGGTCCAGCTTCCAATGGATCACTGTTATTAATTTCTCAAAAAGTGCTGAAAAACATGTCTTACAACGCTCAAAATGACAAACCGACTGCTCCAATGGCTTCAGAGCGTCCCAAAACCCCCGTCTGGGCTCTTTCGGCACCTCAATCGGTCGAAAAACGAAGAAGTTAGGCCTCCTGGAAGTCTCCCTCTTCAAGCTTGCTGTCTCTGCATCTACAGAACGCACCCTTCATCAATGAACCCAGCTCACACGCATTTTAAAGCGTGAAAATCCAGCACCGGGTGCAACCACACCAACGTTGCAAACCGTAGAACGGTTAAGGGCACGCCATCCCCTAACCACCCAGGCACCTGGGCATATGGCTCATGTAACCTCGCGCGAAGTAAAAAGTGGTTAAGTGGTTACACAACCGTGTAACTAACCTCCCGTGCACATTATACACCGGTCATATGTTACATAACAAAACCCACGGCTATATGTGTTACCCCCGTGCGCAAACATATTAATGTAGTCATGTAAAAACTTTGGGTTATGTTTTATAAACCCGTGCCATATATTTTAATACATGGTTATGTGTTATAACGGAACCACGGGTCGGGGCTAAGCCCCGGCCCGCCCCCCTTTCCATTTAATACAATGAACGAATTCAAATAATATTGAAACCATATGTTAAATAAGAACTAACTCGTGGCCCAATGTTCGGGCAGTCGTGTGAAGGCATTAGATGTGGGGGAGGTCCGGGGGTCGAACACCGCAGACTCCCATATATTTTACATACAACCACTAGCCAACCAATGAGTGACACATGGCGCCCACAGATTGGGCCACATGTCCTCATATCATTTTCCATCCAACCAGACACGTGTCATCTCCTGACTCGCCATCTATCAACCAACCAACATCTGCCATGTCACCCCTATATGATCGTACAGTCCTGCCACGTCAAACTGTATGGACTGTACAGACTATACGGACTGGTACAGTCAGCATCAAATTTTTTTGCCTGTTTGGCTTGACGAATAGATCGTGATATCTTCTCCACACGAACTCCATTTGACAAAGTAAATATACCGCCAGAATCAAGAAGACGAGACGGACACAATGACACTATTTTTGTTGCATTCCGAGCACTTTGAAATTTGAGCAAAATTTGATCCCTTGATCACACCTCCTGATTGGGAAGATTTTGGACCTCCAAAAGACTATTCTCAGTCTATGTGAATATGAGGGTAAAGTTCCCTCACCATTCCAACCTCAATCCACTTGGCCTTGCTTGGATTCGTCCCTTTAAAACCAACTCGCAAATACTCCACATTTCCTCGTTTCGAAGTTCGCATCCTCCTGTCAAGGATGGTGTCTTCTTGCAGTTCTGTTAGATACTCTGGAGAAAAATCATCTACGGAAGGAATCTGAACATGCTCTCCTTGATCATCAATCAATGGAAGCTCATACAACTTCAAATTCTCAACATTAACAACTGCATACATCTGTATATAACGAGGCAAATCTAAACGAAAAGCATTGTTACCTATCTTGTCAACAATCTTGAAGGGACCATATCGAATCGGTTTCAACTTTTTACCTTCTCCTTTAAGCCTCGCTTTGCTGATGTAAATCCAAACTTCATCACCAACTTTGAAACTGTGATCAACACAATGCTTGTCATGTCTCGTCTTGTACTTGGCCTGACTCTTTTCCAACTTCTCTTGCACCACCTGATGTATCGAATGAATTTGTTCAATGAACTTCTCTACCCTATCAATGTCATATTGACCATCGACAACAATATCTTTCCCAAAGATAAAATATAAAGGCAACTTGGGAAAATAGCCAAAACATGCCTCAAATGGCGACACTTGAGTCGAAGAGTGCTTAGCTCGATTGTATGCATGTTGAATGTAGTGTAAATGTTCATCCCAAAGTTTAGGATGCTTGCTGCAATAAGCACGAAGAAGATGTACCATTGTACGATTTACCACCTCTATCTGACAATCTTTCTACGGATGAAAAGTTGTGCTCTTTTTAAGCTTAGTGTCCATGAGTGCCCACAAACTCAACCAAAAACTTCCAACAAATCGAGAATCCCGATCAGAAATAATGGACTTGGGAAAACCAAAA
This sequence comes from Picea glauca, assembly GCA_000966675.3. Lineage (NCBI taxonomy): Eukaryota > Viridiplantae > Streptophyta > Pinopsida > Pinales > Pinaceae > Picea > Picea glauca. The sequence continues at coordinate 844,122 of JZKD02S0757658.1, read as the reverse complement.
TGCACCCAAACATTTTGAAAGAACAACT
>JZKD02S0757658.1:828151-842082 GCA_000966675.3 Picea glauca | reverse complement strand
TTGAAACAACCCTTATATGAAAAAGTTCAATTCTCATTTTCTCTTGTTGAGTTACATTGACATTAGCATTACTTGAAGATCTAGTACTTGCAACAGAACCATTACCTTGGTAACCTATGGTTGTGATCTTCGTCTCATCACCCGAATCTGAACCTAAGTCTTGAAGAACATATGCAATAGTCTTTGACTTCCCTTTGTTGTTGTTGCCAAACTTTTTGGGTCTTCTTTTAGGATGAAGCTTCCAACAATGGTCTTCATCATGGCCATCTTTTGAACAATGTTTACATGTGAACTTTTCTCCCTCCTTCTTCACAGCAACATTCTTCCTACCATTGCATTTGAATTTCTTCTTTCCCTTGTCTCCATGGCTGAATGTTTTCTTGAAACCCTCATGAGTATCGTTCCTTCCCCTTGCTTCCAAATGAGTATCCTGTACACAAACTTCATCTAGATTCATAGGATTAAACATGAGTATAGTATGCCTAAAATAACTATGCAAAGCACCAATATATTTGAGCAATGTTTCCTATGAAGATAAATCAACTCCCAAACCAAAGCTCTTCTCCTAAATTCCTGAGTAAAACTTTGTACATTCTGTCCTTTATCTTGTCTAAAATTATGCCATTCCATAGTTTCCTTTTGTTTATATGCCAATGGATAATTTTTTTTTTTAATTGCTATAATGAAATCATTCCAAGAAAGAAAAAAATTTCCATGTTTTTTCATTTCCTCCTGAGTCTTAGATTCCCACCAAATAAGTGTTGAACCATCTAATCTCAATGAAGCAAGCTGAATTTTGGTTTCATCATCTTGAATATTTTGTATTCTATAATATACTTCAATTTGACGTACCCAATTATCTAACTTTTCAGCATTAACTTCTCCATTGTAAATTGGCAATTCAAATTTTATATCAAGCTTTAATGAAGGAATTTGCAAAGGAGTTTTACCATGCCCCTTTGGAGAATTCGGAAGATGTTTCGAAGTGGTAGAAGAATAAGAAGAAGAAGAAGAAGAAGAAGAAGAATATGGAGGAGGAGAGGGTGGTGGAGAAGCACCATTCCCTCCATTTCCGCCTGGAGTTTTGTCACCACCACCTCCCTTATGCATTGCAGGGTTGGAGCCTTCACCCTGTAACATTATGTTCCATTCCATCAAGATCTTCATCATATCTCCCAACTCCATGACAGTCTGTCTGAGATATTCTTCTTCGGCAGGAACACGTTCATGACTTTCTACACGAGCCATGCTTGGTGAATGCCTCTCTGAAACTTGCAGTGAATGAATCTACTTCCTCCTTGTCGGATGAGAACTTGGCTCCACAAGTTGACCTTCTCCTCTTGTGAGTTTCAACCTTGTGAGAATCAGAAACAAAACTTGCAAACAATCAAGTCTTCAAAACCAGTGCTATGATACCAACTTGATCTAAAAATGAAGAAGACTTGAAATACTTGAAAATTATTGCAAGTGAATGTTATGTGTTTAAAGCAAAAGGATCAGTTTGCAACACATAGATTAAAGGATTACTTATGTAAATTACACATAGACATCAGCATAATCATCGAACATAAACACATAAGCACAAAAATTGATAAAGGAGTTCACCCCTCGCTTGGGCTACATCTCCTAGTCCAGCTTCCAATGGATCATTATTATTAATTTCTCAAAAAGTGCTCAAAAACATATCTTACAATGCTCAAACTGACAAACCAACTGCTCCAATGGCTTCAGAGCGTCCCAAAACCCCTGTCTCGACTCTTTCGGCACCTCAATCGGTCGAAAAACAAAGAGGTTAGGCCTCCTGGAAGTCTCCCTCTTCAAGCTTGCTGTCTCTGCATCTACAAAACGCACCCTTCATCAATGAACCTGGCTCACACGCATTTTAAAGCGTGAAAACCCAGCACCGGGTGCAACCGTGCCAACAGTGCAAACCGTAGAACAGTTAAGGGCGCGCCAGCCCCTAACCGCCTAGGCACCTGGGCATATGGCATATGTGACCTCGCGCAAAGTAAAAAGTGGTTAAGTGGTTATACAACCGTGTAACTAACCTCCCACGCACATTATACACCGGTCATATGTTACATAACAAAAACCATGGCTATATGTGTTACCCCCACGCGCAAACATATTAATATGGTCATGTCAAAACTTTGGGTTATGTTTTATAAACCCGCGCCATATATTTTAATACACGGTTATGTGGTATAACGGAACCACGGGTCGGGGCTAAGCCCCGGCCCGCCCCCCTTTCCATTTAATACAATGAAGGAATTAAAATAATATTGAAACCATATGTTAAATAAGAACTAACTCGTGGCCCAATGGCCGGGCGGTCGTGCGAAGGCGTTAGGTGTGCGGGAGGTCCGAGGGTCGAACCCCGCGGACTCCCATATATTTTACATACAACCACTAGCCAACCAATGAGTGACACGTGGCGCCCATGGATTGGGCCACATGTCCTCATATCATTTTCCATCCAATCGAACATGTGTCAGCTCCTGACTCATGATCTATCAACCAACCAACATCTTCCACGTCACCCCTGTACGGTCGTACGATCCTACCACGTCAGACCGTACATACTGTACGGACTATACGGACTGGTACAGTCAGCATCAATTTTTTTTGCCTGTTTGGCTTGACGAACAGATCGCAATATCTTCTTCATACGAACTCCATTTGATAAAGTAAATATACCGCCGGAATCAGGAAGACGAGACGGATGCAATGGCACTATTTTCGTTGCATTCTGAGCACTTTGAAATTTGAGCAAAATTTGATCCCCTAATAATTTGGCTCTGGAAATGTGTACTTATGAATGTCTCTTCATATTACTTCAACGAAAAAGGTAAAGAAAAGAATTAATCAATTTTTGGTAGATATCCCAATGGTTTATGTATTCATACTGTATGTAGTTACTATTATACTTGTTTACAGTCCTGTATTTATTCGCTGTCCTTATTCGATGAAGAATTTTCTCGATTTCCTGTGAGGGTACCCATCAACAATATTTGGTTCCATTTCCCCCTTTATACTGAGGATGGATTCGCTCAGTGGCATCGATGGAAAAGATTCCACAACGATTGCAAGCTAAGTAATAATTCCATATTTTAATTTTGTTAATCTTCTCTGCGAGTGATTTATTTCCTTATGATTAAATTGCGCTACTTCTGTTTCAGATATAATCTATTTCTATTTAACTTTTGTTCCCTCTAAGTTTCATTGCTGACTCAAGCGATTCATTCCCTTTTCAGGATTCAGATTCTTCTCATTTGAGGGATTCGTTGGTCGATGGACCCGAAAATGTACTCGAGTTCCGACAATCGGACTTCATCTTAGAATCTAGGTTCTATTCACTACTGTGTAAAATTTCTCCGCAAGGTTCTATTGCTATCAGGCCTTCCACGGTAAGAGATTTACTTGTAATTTTAAATACTTGTTAGAAGGGAAGAAACCCTGTATTGAAATGAGTTTCACCATCCAAGGTTTATACTCTAGAGAGTCGAAGGACTCGTCTTATGCATTCTGTCAGCTCTGTACATTCCTTTCGTTTTGTGGTTATTACGAGGGGATCAGTTATAACCCTATTCTATAATTTATACAGTGAGGTTTCATAGTACTATTCTGTGATAGTTGATACTTATCCCCTGTGTATTAACTATTCGCAGTTATATCTCATGGAAACCTTTCTGTAATATATAATATTTATATTTGGGGTTTTAGATAGTCGTTGTTATTTATTTCAGTACAGACATGCATGATTATAATAATTTTTATTCGCTCCAGATTTCTCTAAATGTTTACATAGATTGAAATCATGTGATATATATTGGGTACTTAAAGATGTTTGGCTGTATGATTATCTTATGATTGGTAGATCGTTCCAGAGATTGTAGTTTTTGGGATGTACATGCTTAATTTGTATTTCATTAAGTAGAATTAGATCCGTCTTGACACAATTAACACACAGTAGTACTGTAAAACCATCTAACGTTCATATCTAGCTTTTATTTCCACTAGATCTATAACTCATCACTTTATAATTTCATAATTTAAGATATCGATTATGTTCCTACCACACAGAACTTACAGAAAACAGACATAGATATATCTCATATAATACTAGTTTCATCCTTACAATGACTAATATACCAGGCCCAAATAGCTACAACCTTTTAATCGATTTAAATTATTTCTACTTTAAGTAATATACCAAAACTCTTTAATTCTATCTAATACATATGTTGGAAAGATAATCGTCTACGATAGACACCAGATACAATCATTTCAATAGTACAATCATGAAAAGAGGAGAGTAAAGAGACATATCTGAAGTAGTCTACGAGAAAACAAAGGAAACAACCATGTTCCTCCCAATTGTAGAATAGGGCAGCCAATGCTTACCCAATTCACCCCCTAGCCTGACCATGAATCCGTGAGGGCAAACTTGAAATCTCCTCTTCAACAACGTCTTTGTCTATGAGTAGTCTTCTCCCTTGCCTCACACTTAGAATCAATGTTCATAACAACAAGTATTCAGTAGTTCCCCTTCCCAGCATACTAGGCAGTGTCATGCCTCCTCACATATGCTATTTAACAAAAAAAAGTTCTTTTGCCTAGGTCTTTCTTCCCTCCCCTTGGGAATTTTCGCAGCTTTCTAAATCCATGATTTTCAGGGGCTGCCAATGGCCAAATATCTGATTTTCCACCTGTAATCATCAGCCGAGAGGTAGTTCCAACATGTTCCCCACTCATGGAGTCATGGTCAACTAATTTTAACATGGTTGTTCCATTTGTCCTCCTGCAATCAATATAAAATATTATGTTTTCTTATAAGTCTCATAGTCAAATAGTTAGATGGGTCAAATAAGATCTCTACCCAATAGTCATAATAATTAATTACAATTATCAAATTCGAAATTCGGAATTTCCATAAATGGCAAAAAAATTCCAAATTCGAATTTACTAAAAATAGAATAATTTTCCAACAAATTTTAAATTTCAAAAATACTTTATTTTTGGGGATGTCACATCCTTTCCCCCTTCAATAAAACACTATCCTTAGTGTTCGTTCCTTTCTTCGAACAAGATTGGATGAGATTTCCACAAATCTCCCTCCAACTCCCAAGTGGCCTCCTCAGGACTAAAGTGCTTCCATTGCACCCTTACCTGAGCGAAAACTCTGTTCCAAAGTGCTATTTCTCTCTGGTCCATAATACGTAGGGGTTCCACCTGGAACTTGTCTTCGGGTTCCACCTACACAAAGTTCCAATCAATCATATGAGTAGGGTCATGAACATACTTTTTCAACAAAGAAACATGAAATATACTATGAATTCTTAGATTAGCTAGAAGTGCAAGTTGGTATGCTACGGGTCCAATTCGATCTATTATCTCGAAGGCCCACAAAACTTGGGTGCCATATTGGCATAGTTTCCTAAATTCAATGAGCTTTTTCGGGCTTTGACCTTCAAATAAACATGGTCTCCCACTTGAAATTCCAAGTGTCTTCTTTTTTGATCTGCATAGCTCTTTTGTCTGTCATGTGCTTCTTTTAAGTTATGTTGTACCTTCATTACCATGTTCTCCATTTATTAGAGCATCTTTGGTCCAACCATGAGTCTATCAACCATGTTATCCCAACTAATTGGAGTCGTACACTTTCTATCGTATAGTACCTCGAAAGGGCTTAACTTAGCCGAAGTTTTGTACCCATTGTTATATGAAAATTCTACCAAGTGTAGATAGTCTTTCCACTTATTTGGTTTTGTTCTTACATACATGCGGAGCATATCCTATACGATTTGGTTTTTCCTTTCGGTTTGTCCATCCGTTTTTGGGTGATAACTCATACTAAAATTCAAATTAGTATTTATCCCTGCAAACAATTCCTTCCAAAAAGTGGATGTGAATTTTACGTCTCTATCTGAAATCATCATTTTATGAATACCATGCAGTCTAAAAATTTCTTTCATAAATATTTCAGCAATGTTTATAGCTTTAAAAATAGACTTTACAGGAATAAAGAGTGTATACTTACTGAGTTTATCGATTACAACCATAATAGAATCATTATGTTTCTGAGTTTTGGGCAAACCTGTTATAAAGTCCAGCGATATGGTCTCCCATTTCCATTCTGGTACTGGTAATGGCTGTAATAGGCCAGTTGGATGATGGTGTTCAGCCTTAACTTTCTGACAATATTGGCACCTAGTCAAGTATTTGCTATTTTTCCCTTCATGTTAGGCCAGTAAAATAGTTTTCTAAGTGTTGTTATCGTTTTTTGGTATCCTGGATGGCAAGAATATGGTTTCTTATGCACTTCGTCCAAGACTATTAACTTTAATTCTGTTGAATCTGGTATGTAAAGTCTGTTTTAAATCGTAATAGTCCCTTCTTGTCGATACTTAGATCTGGCTTATCTGCGTTTGTGGTACTGTTTTGTAATTCTGCCCTTGTTTTAGTGTAATTTTCGTCGTTAAAACCTGTCATCCTTATTCTTTGTTCCAGATCACTTTCTGCCCTGCTGATATTTATTTCAAAGAACCCATGGACTCTTTCGCTTAAAGCGTCTGCTACCTTATTTTCCTTACCCTTGATATGTCTGAATTTGAAGTCGAATTCTCTCAAGAAGGATAGCCATCTTGCTTGCCTTGCATTAAGATCTGGTTGGCTAAAAATATATTTCACACCACTATTGCCGTCAATAGTAGAAATTTTCTTCCCATTATGTAGTGTCACCACATTTTTAAGGCATGTATTACCGCTGCCAATTCTAAGTCATGAGTGACATAATTTCGCTCACATTCTTTTAATTTTCGGGACTCATAACAAATCACCTATCCTTCCGGAGTTAGGACACCACCTATTTCTTCTTTACTTGCATCAACACATATGGTAAAGTCTTTATCAGGGTCTACTACCTTCAATATGGGTGCAGTTGTTAATAATTCCTTCATCTTGTTAAAACTATCTTGACACTTTTGTGACTAGTTAAACTTTGTCCCTTTATTTTGTAATGACGTTATAGGATAAGCTATTTTGGAAAATCCTTCTATGAATCTGCGATAATATCCAGTGATTCCCATGAATGACTGGATGTCCACTATATCCTTTGGTACCGGACATTCCGTAATGGCTCTTACTTTCTCAGGGTCGAATGCAATGCCTTCTGCAGATATTACGTGTCCTAGGTACTATATCTTCTTCTAGTAAAAATCACACTTATCGAATTTATCATATAGTTGGTGTTTCCTTAAAGTTTGCAGGACGATTCTTAAGTGTTCTTCATGTTCTTCCTCTGTTTTAGAATACACCATAATATCGTCGATAAATACTAGTAAGAACTTGTCTAAGTACTAACTGAAAATACTGTTCATCAAGCACATAAATGTGGTTGGTGTGTTAGTGAGTCTGAAAGGTATGACTATGAATTCGTAGTGTCCATATCTTGTTCGAAAGGTTTTTTTTCTTATGTCCTCATCTTTTTTCTTGACTTGATGGTAACTAGATTGTAAATCCAATTTTGAAAATATTTTGGCCCCGCCTACTTGATCGAACATGTCATTTATCGTAGGTAAGGGGTACTTGTTATTAATAGTCATTTTATTCAATTATCTATAGTTTATGCATAGTCTTAGAGTACCATCTTTATTTTTCACAAAGAGGACCTGTGCTCCCCATGGTGAAACACTGTGTCCGATATACTTTTTGTCCAACAATTCCTGCAGTTGTATCTTTAGTTCTGTCAATTCAGGTAAACTCATTTGGTAAATTGATTTCGAGATAGGGGATGAACCAGGTAGTAGGTCTATGGAGAAGTCTATTTCCCTTCTAGGAGGTAATTCTGGTATCTCATCAACAAACATGTCTCTAAACTCACGTAGGACAACAAAATCTTCTAGCTTCGACTTATCTTCTTTTTCTAACAGATTTGTTATTTGGATGGTGTAAACTTGACACCCCTTTCTCATACATTTCTTGAATTGCATTGCTATGACTTGTCTAACTGATACAGGCTTTGGTATACCTTGGGTTGTTCTAGTAGTGTCACAATCATCTTTATAGTTAAGTGTCTTTGTATAGCAATCTAGAACTGCTTTGTGTCTTTCCAACCAATCTATTCTGATGATCATATCGTAGGATCCTAGTGGTAGAATATTTAGATTTGTTTTTATGTTTTGATCATCTAAGTTAAATTCAAAATAAAAAACAAAGCCAACCACTTTCCTTTTAGTTCCTATTTCTAACTGTACCAGCCATGATTTTGCATGTTTCATCCTCTTAAGTTTATTTGACTCTACTACTCCAGGAGTGATATAACTTAACGTAGCTCCAGGATCAATTAAAACAGAATCCGGGTGTTATTGATTTTACCTTCGATTTCTACCACGGAGGATTGGTGGTCAGCTTGTCAGTCGTCTATGACTGCATTAATCTGATGCAAGCTTCTTCCCATGTCTCCAATCGTCGAGTCTTCTTGTAAATTATGAACAACAGTTCTGTTTGCTGAACTTAAACGAGGATGGTTCCTCCTTAGGTGAGGTTCTCCACATTCCCAGCCCTTTAGTGGTTCGCGGGGGCTGTCCCTAGACTTCTTCGTTCCCAAATTTTATCGGTTTAACACTGCCTTGCGTATTCGGATGGTTGGAATGAAAATCATTTTGTTGCATTATGATACAGAGATGGCTGGTATCCCTTCTTCTACTAGTTCATTCGATCTTTCTTCTTATCCTTCTAGGCTTTGGGAAACTCTGCTCGTTGTTTATATTGATTGTAGCACATTTGTGCTTTCCTTAATACTTCACTCAAGGATTTTGGGTTGTCAAACTCAATTCTATCCCTATAGGACTGTGGTAAACAACTTAAGAATCACTCGATTTTTACCTTATCCTACCGTATGTAAGGCACAAACCTTAGTAATTCTAGAAATTTATTTATAAGGTCCTCCATTGTCATTTGTCCAAGTCTTAACTCATCAAACTCTTTTGTTTTCCATTCATAGTATCTTTCAGATAGGTACTATTTCTTGAAATATTTCTTGAAATCAGACCTTTCCATCTGTTTTTCCTTTAGGCCTTTGGCCAATTTCAGGTCTTCCCACCAAATGTTGGTCTTCCCTTTCAGATTGTATATGGCCATTCTGACCTTCATATTACTGGAATAGTTATATATCTGGAAGTATTTTTTGATGTCCAATAACCATGCCTCAACTTCTTCTCCTGTTCTGGTTTCTCCATCAAAGGCAGCTGGTTTAATTTTCTTGAATTCTCCTTCAAGGTGGTCTACTTGTTTCCTCTTTCAGTCTGTTTTAGTTTTATCATCAGCTGAAGGTGTACCTTCAAACAAACTGTCTCCTTTTTCTGTTTCAGGTCCATAATTCTTGGAAGCTCTCTTGCTGACTTCTTCATCCTTATTATCATCCTTTGGGATTTTCGTGGTCACTATACTGTGCAGTAGGACTTCATTTATTTCCTATTGTTCTTGCTGAAATTTCTTTAATTTTTCATTGTCAGCTTTGAAAACCTGCAGTTCGACGATGAGATTTCTCATTGTTTCTAGAACTTCAGTAGGTGAACTTCCAAAACTATTATGTCTTTGATTTTCATGAGGTCTTTGTTCTGGATTTCCATCGATTTGGATTTCCCTGTCGTCATTTACTGTTGCCATGATTAACACAAAACATAAAAGGTTTTCTGTTTGTAACAATAAAGGTTTTTATTAGTGTTATAACGACAGAATTATATATAAGAAAATCATATGGCCCTATTCAAGGTCCAAGTGTTGTAACTCGTTGCTCTGATACCATATGTAATGAACCTCAAAATTTCCAATTTTTTTTCTTTTCTTAGTGACACTAAAATTTCCTTTTCTTCGATCAACTTGTTTTGAAGGTCTGAAGGTTATCGTACGTGATTAGAAGTCAATACTATCACTCCCATCAGGGCTATGATATCTATTTTTGTCGATACAACTACCTTCCTTTGTAAGATAATTTTATCTTTAAACATATCTGGTTATCTACAAACTATATATATAAAGGTTACAAGGCTAAACTCGTTAAAAATATAGTTCCTCAGTTTACTAACAAAAGTTAGCAAAAGGGGTAAAGGCTTGTCCCGAGACATAGCTTTATGAAGTGTTAAACATTACAGTATTCCAATCTCTCCAACCTAACATTATCGTTGCTTATACATACGAGCACCTATACGAGAGGTATTGGGTTCTGAAAGGAACTACTCGTATTAAAGATCACTAGTCTTAGATTAATGAGGGACTTTAAAACTTTGTTAAAATTGTTCGAATGATATAACTTGTGTAAAAAAGATCGTGATTACCCTTACCTAGCCATGACTCCAGACTTGTGGTGGGTTGATGGTTGTCATCGTTGAAGGGTTCAAGAATTCTAGTCCTCCTTATCGAAAGCGTTAAGGTTAACGAACCAGGTAGTCTCATTCCAACTGATGAGAAACTGGATTTATTGGCTTTATTAGGAATGCCACTAACGGAGTCATCCACCTCCCACAGACTTGGTGTAAAGTGGACTGATGTACTTGTTAGGTCTTGAGTTAAAGCCCCCCTATTCGGCCTAAGTAATGGCGATATGCCCAGGCGCCTTCCGAGGTTTATAACTCGATGATTATGTCAATGAAACCATGCCACCTAACCTCATTAACATGGTAGCGTACTGTCGCATACTATCACCATTACTCTAGTTCTACAAAGGGTGGGTAGGTGATTAATGGTGTCTCCTGCCTGTGTCTAAGTATTTGCAAAAGGAAAGAAAATGCCTTAGTGCAACCCTGTGGTAGCTCTTAACTCTGTAAGAGGTTGGTGGTCTTGGGCGGACATGACCTGGGTGGAGGATATGGAGGTGTTTATTCCTTGGTGTTCCCTGTACATGGTAAGACAAAGTATCTATGTTATTTTATTTTTCCCTTGACTCCGAGACTCTTAAATATTGAAAACTCTGTTGGTGTTGATATTCTCTAGTTTTGCATTTATGGGTTTGTTGGGTCACCAAAGATTTCCTATTCTATGTTGGATTTCTTTACTTATCTCCCATTATTATTTGATAGGTATCCTTTCCTCTATGAACCCTCATAGAAGGCTCAGACTGTAAGGGATTTCGAAGGGGATGAGAGAGTCACCAATCTATGAGTCGGTGTTCTATTTCAAAGGTAATTTCTACACGACTCCAGTTCTGTAATGTAGGTCTGAACTCAATTTAACTCGATTAAGAGACTACATTCCTGGTTAAGATTCATTTTCGGGTTTTAAGGATTCAAAGGTTTATTGCCCCTCTTTTCATGAGTCTATGCATATAAGTGACAGGGATCCCTAAGAGTAAATAAGGATCCCAATGTATAACTTTTGTAACGCCCAAAGGCCTGCATCTTACATTGGGTGTCTTTGGCATATTTATTGCTGAGTAAACTATTTCTTGTTTCTAATGTTATTCATATATCCGTTGTCATACCCTATGTATATAAATTGTTCATCAATGTGGTTGATGTGGTTGTGTAATCTACATTCCCTGGATTTGCAAGGAGTCGGGAATAACAAAGGTCTTCGAACTTCTATGATCATTTCACCTGTGAAACTATTTTCGGTTTAGGGATTTGTATTCCAAGCATTTGGCTCTGGAAATGTGTATTTATGAATGTCTCTTCATATTACTTCAACGAAAAGGGTAAAGAAAAGAATTAATCGATTTGTGGTATCTATCCCAATGGTTTATGTATTCATACTATATGTAGTTACTATTCTACTTGTTTACAGTCCTATTTTTAATCGCTGTCCTTATTCGATGAAATTTTTTATCAGTTATAATCATTAATGGTGGGCCCTTGTTTCCTGTGAGGGTACCCATCATCATTCTTTGGTTCCATTTCCTCCTTTCGACTGAGGATGGATTCGATCAGTGGCGTCGATGGAAAAGATTCCACATTGATCGCAAGCTAAGTAATAATTCCATATTTTAATTTCGTTAATCTTCTCTATGAGTGATTTATTTCCTTATGATTAAATTGCACTACTTCTGTTTCGGATATAATCCGTTTCTATTTGTAACGAACCTCCTCGTTAGGACAACGACTCTTTAACAGGTGAATTTTTATTTTTATTTTTTTGTGTTAAGGTGTGTGCGCGTGTAGAAGTAACAAACACACTTGACTCTACGTCGCCACCCGACAACCGAAAATACGCAACCACGAAGATTACCACAAGAAGACAAGGGTGCACAACAAGTAGCTGCAAGCAATGAACGACCCAAGACATAAGGCGCACACAAGTACTCCAACAATAACGACCAAGGACATAAGCCATACACAAGTACTGCAACAATAACGACCAAGGGCATAAGGCGCACTACGAAAACATTTAACGCCATACTGGGTTATGCACAGTACGAACACAGAGGGAAGAATCCATAGTAGTAGGTCTTACTATTTTTGCACCGGAAAGCAGGGCGTTTAATCTTAGTTCTCTGCTCCGGAGAGAGAGAAGGTCAGATAGGCTCCTGGCCGACTACTCAGGCAGAAACTAGTAATCCCCTCAGGTGTGTCGCAAGAGTGGAAACCCTACCTTTAAAGGGCCCAAGACTCTTGATACGGCTTTGGATTCTTTACACAGAAAAATCACACACAAACCTATATACTAAGGCTACATGGAGGTGTCTATATCTCGCCCGACACAATAGTCCAATCAACCAATTATTACATCCCAGCGCAACAATAGACAAAAGAGAGACCACGTCTACTACGGAAGGCACCAGACAGGGACTCAGACTGCAACAACCGTTATTATGACCAGACACTAAATATGACTCAAGGGACAATAGTTACTGACCACACCAAGAAAGTCACACATCCAAGCACAGCCATAATTACATGAGCAACCAATCATTTATACGACAGGGCATTTATCTAAGACTCAATGACATTAGTTACATAACCAAGACTCCGTTTAACTTCTAAGCTCGACGAGTTATCCAACCTTAAATAATGTAATTCGGTTATTCACAACCCCATTTACTGAATCATACCAGCTTATTGAACATAGTTCAAGACCTGGCATGGTACTATTATTAATGATAATTAAACTCAACTCATTACCCCACCCCTAACCACATTATGTTTACAGTAACTTAAATAGAATGACGAGCACCTAGCAACTTCCCATTTTCTATAACCATTACTTAACATTTCCATAAAACCATTAACGTAGAATTTAACCTTACCATAACCTTAGCATTAACTTTAATCAATACATTACCCAAATCACCATGAACATCATTAGTATCAATACCACCTTCCTTACATAATTAGTTTATTTACACCCAAAATGTCAATATTCATCTATCACACTCACAAATAAGATAACAATGGCCTTATATATCATGGTTTCATTGCAAATTAAATAATGAGGACTTCCCCCTTTTAGTTACTAATATCCACGGATCTCCCAAACTTGAACATAAATACCAGGCAATTGCCTTTCTATTAAAATAGCATTAAACATAACTGATGATTACTTTCCATTATGCCACATAAAAAAAATCATAAAGAAATCATTAATGCAAATCATTACTTTCCCTAAAATGAATACTTTCCATTATAACCTAAATATCATTTGCTTTAATGAAAAGCATTTACCTACCATAAATCATTACGTTCCATTTAATGCTTTTATAGGAGTTCTATCCCTAACTTTACCCTCTTCAATATAGGAAACAAAATTTACCCTTACTATTTCAGGAATAATAATTACCATGATCGTACCCTTCCATTGACAAGGGAAATTACTGTTACAAAGATTTTAAGATAGGATAAAAACAATCAAATTTAAAATAGTATAAAACAATCAAATTTATGATAGGATAAAGCATTTAATAATCATGGACCAATCAATATTACGTATTAAATTTAAGA
>JZKD02S0757658.1:816462-828141 GCA_000966675.3 Picea glauca | reverse complement strand
TCTAGAATAAGCCAGAATTCAACAAGGTATGTCATTTTTTCTATAACTCCTTTTCTGAGAGGTTCCAAGTAGTGACACTTGGAGGAATTGCATAAAACACACTGAAGAACATTGTATATTAGTTTCAGATATTTATACATTATAGGTTCAAAGTTATGATTACTTCAAGTCAGGGTTGTTGACTAATCCAACACTAGGCATGTGAGACTAAAGAAGCGTTTGATGAAAATGCTAGTCTCTTGTTTTTAAAGTTGAGTAAGGTTTGAAGGAATGTGATCATATACACTAGGTCTATTATAGAGCTACAAATCAGATTTGGATGATGAAATTGATGAGGGATTTTGGTTGTGGTACATATTGAGTACATGATTGAGACAAGTAGTTGATGAGTTGGTGCACATACATGAGGTGTATAGTTGATGATATTGGTACATATTGATGAGTCATAGTTGATGAGTAGTTGACACATGATTGGTACATACTTCATACATGGTTGGATGCACTTGTTTATGGCACAGGTTGATTACAGGTTGGTGCATGGTTGATGCACTTGTTTATGGTACAAGTTGATTACAGGTTGGTGCATGGTTGATGCACTTGTTTATGGTACAAGTTGATTATAGGTAGATGCATGGTTCAGATTTATTGGTATAGGTTTACAGCAGTATATCTCACAGTGATAGTGTGACAGTGATTCCATCATTCTACTTCTATTTCAGGGTTGTAGGACGGGGCAAGGACAGGTGGTTGTAGCTACCTTTCGGTTGTATCCAAAGAACATTGGGGGTTGTAGCCTCCTTCTGGTTGTAGCCAGAGAATTGGGGAGTTGGAGCTTCCCTCAGGTTGTAGTCTGAGAAACTAGGGGGTTGGAGCCTCCTTCCAGTTGCANTTTGTCCAGGTATGAATGCCATTAATGGTGTCCAGATCTATGAGGCTGTGGGTGTCTATGAAGCTGTTGAAGTTGCTAGTTTCTTGTTCCAATCTTCTCGTGCCCCCTCTTTTCTGTTCCAGACTGCGGATGATGTTAAAATCCCCTCCGATGATCCATTTGTTGTGCTGGTGTAAGGCTGCGAGGAAGTCTAGGTTCCGAAGGAAGGCTGCTTTGTCTCCTGTAGTTGCTGGACCATAGACGTTGGTTAAATGTCCTGGTTTGTCGGAGTTGATGAGTCTGTAATCCGTGGTGATGGATCCTCTAGTAGCCATGAAGTTCTCGAGCAGTATTGAGTTTGTATTCCAGAGGATGGCTAGTCCCCCTACTGTTCCGGTGGCGTCGAACGCAACAACTGCCCCCTGCTTCCAACAGTAGGGGAGTAGTTTGTCCACTTCTTCTGAGGCGCATTTGGTTTTCTGCAGAAGGACGATGTCAGGTTTTTCTGCCATGATCAGATCACGTAGCAATTTGTGCTTGCTACGTCCGTTTAGGCCTCTGATGTTCCAGGAGATAATCTTCATGATGACGGGGGGTTGGGGAGGGGCGGAAAGTTATCCGAGATCAAGTGGATTTGCCTTGAATTCACCATGAAGTGCCCTATTTCCTGAATAATCTTGTTGGTGGATTTCCTTCCTCTTTTCTTCTCATCCTTCTGGGTCTTTCCAGTGTTTTTTGATTGACTACTTTGGATTCCTAGCCCTTGAGTGGTTCTAGCCGTGGATCCAGCTGAAGAGTTGAGATATACCTTATTCACCTTTCGCAGTTGATCTCTGGGGATGGTGAAAAGTTTCTGTTGTCTGTAGGCATGCTCTATATGTTCCAGGTCCACCCCTGCTAGATCGGGTTCTTCCAGTTCCATGTCCGCTTCTCCAATCTCTGCGTCCCCGGCATTGTGTGCTTCCTGGTTGCCGCCTGAGGGATTGATTGCGGGTTCTTTGCTCGGAGGGGTGATGTCCTCCTTTCGCTTTCCGTTTTGGGATCCAGAAGCCGGTGATGTCTCATTTAGTGGTGGATGATCAACAGGGTTTTCAGGTTGGTCTTGCAGAGCTGTGAATCTATTGCTAGATGACGGGTCCTTACTTACTTGGGCTGGTTGTCTTCGGCCTCCTAGGCGCCGTTTTCCTGTGGGCTGGGTGAAGCCCTCCTTGTCTTTGTTACTGTCTGGGTTGTTTTCTTTGGGAGTATTGATAAGGGGGCATTCTCTAAACAGGTGGCCATGCTCATGACATCAGCGGCAACAGAATGGGATATGTTCATAGTCAATGGTCTGGAGCCAGTCTTCATCTTGATATGCCAGTGTGATGGACCTAGGGAGCGCCTTGGTTATGTTCAAGTAGACGCAGATGTGAGCGTAGGACGTATAACACCGCTGCTTCGTGGCCTTGGACGATTTGACATATAGGCCAATGGTGTTACCGATACTTTCTAGGACCTCCTCAAGCCAGAATTTCTGTGGGAGAGAGTATAATCAGATCCAAACAGGTGCGTGTGCAAAGTCTTCCTCTTTCGGACTGAATTTTTCCGTCCAGAAGCGCAGAAAGAGACCAGCTGAATTGAAAAAATAGGGTCCCCCATCGAAGATACGGTTACGGTCTTCCAGATTGTAGAAGATTATTGTAAAAAAGCCTTTGGACCCTAGTTGCAGTTCATAGTGACCCTTTGGTTTCCACCAGTACTGGATCCAACGGATCAGATCTCGTTCTGAGGGCCAGAGCCCTAAAAACTTTCCACAAGGGCGTAATCTCTCATGAATTGTTTTTTCTCTTCGATACGTGGGGAACTAATCACATATTTAGGGGCTTGTGGTGCTAGTGGGATGCACTTACCCGACTTCCATGGAGCGGTTGCTGGTGGAATGGTGGCTCCTTTCTCAGGGTCGATCTCCATTGCTATATCCTTAGACGCGCCTTCTTCCCACATTGTCGAGTAAATGTCTGGCGGCGGCACAAAGGCCGGCCGTTTGGTTCTCTCCGCGTCCTCTCCGCCTGCTGTAGCTTGTTTGTAAGAGCCGCTGGTCGGCCCTCCATCGCTGGGTGGCGTATGCCCCATAGGGGCACCTGCTAGACCCCTGCACCGCGAGCTTTCTGCAAAACCCTAGTTCGTCAGAGGGAAACCCTCACTTCTACCAACATGATCAATATATTGAATGACATATCTCTCCATCATCTTAGTAATGTTGAGGAGCGATAGTGATCCTATTTTTTTGAGCAGAACGAAATGAATATAGATCTATATTATCAACATAGAGATACAATGAACAATAACAATGATACAATAAAACTTGGCTTCTATTCAATAAAGAAATATGTTGAAACTGTAAAATGCAAACTGAAACAAGCTTGCTAGAATTGTACAATGAGGCTCCAAAAGAATTTTTACATGAAACATGAATTCCAAAACCCTAGACATCCAAAAACCTAACCCTAGGAGATGAAGCACCAAAAGTTGTGTGGGCCTCGTTGGGGTAAGTTGGTACATCAACTTCCCGGGGTCGTAACTTTTGCATACGATCTACGTTTTAGGCACACAATAATCCATTGGAAAGGTATATCCGAGGAATACACATTATGTTGTCACACTCTAACTTTATTTATAGTGTGATTGTGGAAAGACTAAAAACTGTTGTTTAGGGCCTCAAAATGGCCCTGGAAGTTCAGGACCCGAAAAGCTTGGAAAATAATTGCCAAAATGAAAAATTCATGTGATTTAGTTGGAATAGGTGGGTGGCCACCGATATACACCTGGATCAATCCTCCCCCCTTAGGAATAAATGGTATCCATTGCATTGATTTCCCCCATCAGTTAAGGAAATTTATGTTGAATTTGGCCCTGGGTGAGCCACTTGCCTTGGTGCAGGAGTTGCCCTGCTTTGACAACCCGATAAAGTTGGATCCTCTGTTAGTGAGTTCCATTGACCTGTGTGTCCACAATTTGATCAGTGGATGCATGTTCCATGAGTTAGGGTTTATCTATGTTGGTGTCAATTGTTCTATTATTTCTGAGGTGTCCAATAATGGTGGAAAATATGGTCGAAGGAGGTCCAGATTAAATATTGGGTGCAAGCCAATGAAGGGGGAAATATTGAGATCAAAACCATTGTCACCTACGACCTTGGTGATGGAGTCAGGTCCACAATAGAGTGGGTGAAGCTTATGTTGGGGCCCCGTGAGAAATTTTTTCTGCAAGTGCAACAAAACTTTATCTCCCACTTGAAACTTGTGTGGCACTTGGTGTTGATCATGGCGCTTCTTGTATTTTTCATTGGAGTTTTGTAAAATATCATGAACTTATTGGAGGATGTGTTGGATTCGCTCAATGAACCAGGTAGCTTTTTCGACTTCAGTTTGAGCGTGGGATGAGTCTTCCTGGGTGGCCGCAAGGGGTAGTGCAACATCCATGGGAATCGATGGTTGAAATCCAAACCCTGCCTGAAAGGGGTTGTGACCGGTTGAGCTATGTATGGGTATCTTGTAGTTGTGTTGAACATATGGAAGACTCTCATCCCATGTGCATGGATGCTTGGAATTGTACATGGGAAGGGTATGCACGATCATTTGGTTGAAGACCTCAATTTAGCCATCATTCTGGGGGTGGAAGGCTGTGGATTTGGTGAGCTTGGTGTCCAATAGTGACCAGAGGCTCAACCGCAATGTGATAAGGAACCGACTGTCCCGATATGAGACAATGGTTTTTGGTATCCAAAATGGAACTGTTGCAAGTATGTGGACCACTTATGATGATGGTCATTCTACAATTTTCCTTATGTTTGCATGAAGTGCAGTGGCTTAATATCGGTGTGAATAAATGTCTCCTTCCCGAGAAAGTAATGCCTCCACTAGAAAAATACTTGCACAATGGAGTACATTTATTTGTTGTAAGTAGGGTACTTACAAATGACATCTGATAATGTCTCACTATGATAGGCCATGGGGTGTCTATTTTGAGTGAGAACTGTGCCCACAACATAGTATGAAGCATTTGTTTCGATCTCAAAGGGTTTTTCCAGGTCGAGTAATGAGAGTACTGGGGCTGAGCACAAGTGTTTCTTCAGATCATCGAATGCATTTTTTTTGAGACATGTCCCACACAAAATTTTTCTTACCACCACCCTCGGTTACTTCGTTGAGGGTCCATGCAATAAAGGATAATCCCAACACGATTTTGTGATAGAAATTGGAAAGGCCTAAAAATATCTGAAGCTTAGTGAGTGTGGTTGGGGCTGGCCAGTCATGAATGACCTAGATCTTGATTGGATCCACATGCACCCCATGATCATCAATAATGTAGCTTGGTACTGGACCTTGTCCATGCCGAAGGAGAAATTTTTCAAATTTACATATAGCTTGTGTTGTCGAGGAGTGTGTAGAACTTATTGAATATGCTGCAAGTGTTCAACCCAATTCTTGTTGTGGAATATGAGGATGTCATCCAGATACACCACCATGAAATAATTGGTGAAAATCTAAGATATATCATTCATTATCCTCATGAAAGTTTTTGGGGAATTCATTAAACCAAAGGGCATGGCCAACCACTCAAAAAGACCTTCTTTGTATTTGAAGGCAGTTTTCCATACATATTTTTTCTCTATTGGGACTTGATGGTAGCCAAACTTCAGATAAATCTTACTGAATTATTTTCCCCACTTGAGCTAGTCAAGGAGATTGTTGATTAGGGGAATCAGGTATCGGTTCCTGACTGTGATTTTATTTAGGGCCTGGTAATCGATGCAGAGTCACCAACTCCCATCTTTCTTCTGCACAAGCATGATTGGGCTTATACAAGGTGATGAGCTCGGTCATATGTTCCCCTTTTGGAGAAGTTCTTGGATCTGATGCTTAATCTCCTTGTTTTCTAACAGAGAGTGACGATAGATTGTCCCATTGGGTAGCAGTGCGTTGGGGGTTAGATCGATTGAATGCTTGACCTGACAGTGTAGATGTACCTCAATGGGTGAGGTGAATATCTCTTTGTATTCTTCCATGACCTTATCCACTTTATTTTGCTACGTGGAGAGATCGGTCGTGGAGGCCATGGATGTGGCTGCAACCTTCTGCTCATTTTGAGAGAAAATCACGAATAATACAAACTTCTCGAACTGAGAGATGAACTTCCTGCATTTCTTGGCAGAGATAAAGTAAATGTTAGTAGGTAGGAATACCTCAGGTATCCTATACAATTTCTTGTCCAAAGTAATAATAACACTATAAGGCCTAGACTCATATATAACATGACATTTCCATAAATAAGGTGAGCCCAAAAGAACATCAAAAACTTCAAGGGAAACGACATCACCCAATACCTCATCTTTGAAGGGATTGATGTCGTAGGACACGAAGATCGCTTCCTTGGCGGACCCATCCAATGGTGTATGGATGCAAGGTGAGGCATTTTCGACAGGGCCTACCGCTTGACAACCTCTGCTGAGATGGTGTTCTTCTAGATACCATTATCAATGATGAAGTGCATCAGAGTACCCTTCACCCACATCTGTGACTGAAAGAGGCCCTCACCTTCCTCTAGCTCATCTGATTCACTGGGTTAGATCTTGGTGGTAGCAACGGTGGCACTGGGTTTTTCATCAATAATCCATCTCCCCTTTTTTGGTTTTGAATCAGAGTTAGAACCCGCATATGATTCATAGGCTTTCACCTTATCCACCAATGACTACTTTGAGTGGAAATCAATAGTGTTATGCCAGGGGCTTTGATGGAAGTCGCACCACTTACCGATGTCTTTCTTCATCTTTCCATTTCCATTGTTTTTTGTGGCTTATACTGGTTGTCTTGAGGCTTTTCATCTTTTATTTTCCCTTTGTTTTGTGGGTTAGGGCTTCCCTTTCCCTTCTTTTGATGTGAGGGGTTCCCATACCCAAACTGTCGCATGTTTTGTTTAAGTTTCTACTCGATTTTGATAGCATATCAATATGTCACACCCAAGGACGAGATGTACATAAACTATATTTCTATATGGATGTATCTATGCAGACTATTGCGGTACTTGAGCACCAAATTTCACTCAAAATATTTGATACCCAGTTTGGT
This sequence comes from Picea glauca, assembly GCA_000966675.3. Taxonomy (NCBI): domain Eukaryota; kingdom Viridiplantae; phylum Streptophyta; class Pinopsida; order Pinales; family Pinaceae; genus Picea; species Picea glauca. The sequence goes on along the minus strand of JZKD02S0757658.1, from coordinate 821,166 downwards.
GTTCAAGGTATGGAAGATATTTGTGAACTCTGGCACTATTTGGTCCCTTTCCTACCGCAGTGTGGTCCATCTTGTATACAGGTTGTCATAATTTCTAACAGGGTAATATGTTTCCTTAATAACATCCTCGAAGGACTCCTAGGTGAGTGAGATTATAAATAATGATGGTTCCTCTATTTCCTTTTTCTCATAGGAATTCTCCCACTAATATTTGATGTGGAGGACAGCTTTGAGGAGTGCAAATGTAATATTTTCTCTACTAGAAAAATTATGGATAGAAAAATACCCTTCTAGTAGATTCAACCATTTTTCTACAATGTCTGCGTCTATATAACCTTCAAATATAGGAATATCGAAGTCGATCTGTAACTTGAAGGGGGCAACGCTTTTGCTCGAGTAATATGCATCGCATGTTGTTAGTCATCGAAGGATTTGCGCAAAACTATCCATCATCTCGTTCCTCTATTGTGCGAGAGATTCCTTGAGAAATAGTTTGAAAATATATCGTGTCCCATCATATTTATTTTCTCTCACCATGGAAGGTCTCTTTGGCATGAAAGAGATATTATCCTCAAGAGAAAAAAGCTCGATACCCAACTCTTTTTACCCTGACTTCGTTGGGGACATGCACTAAGAACGACAAGGAGCAGACTTCTCTGATACCATTGATATGTATTTTATGATCATAATGAAATGAATACGGATCTATGTTATTAACACAGAGATAAAATGAACAATAATATAGATACAGTAAAACTTGGCTTCTATTCAATAAAGAAATATGTTGAAACTATAAAATGCAGGCTGAAACAAGCTTGCTAGAATGGTGGTGGCTTATCTATGAGAAGATATGTGATGGTTGTGCTCATTTGGAAGAAGATGAGTACAATGAGTCTTCAATGGAACTTTTACATAAAACATGAGTGCCAAAATTCTAGACATCTAAAAACCTAACCCTAGGAGATGAAGTGCCAAAATTCATGTGGGCCACGTTGGGGTAAGTTGGTACACCAACTTTGCAGGGTCGTAAATTTTTCATACGATCTTCATTTTAGGTGTACAATAGCCCGTTTGAAAGGTATTTCCGAGGAGTACACATTGTTCCATAACAATATGACTTTTTTTATAGTGTGGCTATGGAAAGCCCAAAAACTGTTGTTTAAGGCCTCAAAACTCCCCTGGAAGTTCAGGACCTGAAAAGCTAGGAAAATAACTGCCAAAATGAAAATTGCATGTGATCCAGTTAGAATAAGTGGGTGGCCACCGATATCCACCTGGATCAGATAGAAAGAGTTAGGAGAAGGACAAAAAGAGTTATGAGAAGGAAATAAATAATTAAGAGATAAAAATTTTAAATTAATAGAAAAGGAAAATGAGATTGATAGGTTAATAGTAGAGTATGAGTAACGATGGCACACCCTATTAAAAATAAAAAAAATAATGGCAAGGATGTAATGAAAAGGATGATTAATAATCATAAATGAAATAATTTACCAACTAACCAAAAGGTTAGATGTATTATTCACATAGCCCTTAGCCTACTGAAGACCACCACAAAGTCTAGAATGGCGAAATACAAGTGACTAGAGACATCAAGAAGAACCAAAAATAATTTTTTTAGGTAGTATGTATAAATTAAGATTTCAAGATAGAGATTATCAAAAATTAAAAAATGAATTACTGAAATATCATGGTAAATACCATAGAGGATCCATCATTTGGGTCAACAAAATGGAGGGTATATTTGAATCAAATACCCCACTAGGTGAACAAGAAAAAATAATGATAACCTCCAACAAATTAGAAGATGAAGAAGTTGAATATAATTGGGAAAATAAAGAGGAAGATGAAAACTCTAAATCCAATTGGGAATATGAAGGAGAAGATGAAGAATTTGAATCGAATTTGGAATATGAAGAAGAAGATAAATACTTTAAATCCAATTGTGACTATGAAGATGAAGATGAAGAAAATAGTGGTTATGGTTAGGAAACCGATGTGAACCAGGGTGGGTTTGTAAATATGTTTTCTATGTTATTTGTAGTCTCACCCACCAAATATAATGATATCACAATCTCATTGCATGTCAAATTTGTAAGGGACTATCTATGGAAGAGGCACCTCATCTCTAGAAGTGAAATGGAAAATTTTGGAGAAGAGAATGTGTAGTTTTGTGTATGGAGACTGGAGTCTCGATTAGGGCAGGCAGTGATAAAATACCATAGGGAATGGAAAAAATACTAGCACACCACACACCTCTCATATGTCCTCCCATAGCCCTAACCCTAGTAGAGAAACTTTGTAACAAGGAGATCCAATGGTCCAACAAAGTTGTTGAAATATGTTTAACATGGTTATACTGTAGGGATGGGAATTGTTTCATCCAAACATAAGTTGAGATCCTTGAAACAAGGGTATCTCTTGAGATACTTCTTTACAAGAAATTTGATACAAATATTCTCAATTTTGGAGAAGATGAAGAGGGCAATAAAATTTATGGGAAACACAGGAAGCGATTCATTAAACTAAGACCTCGTCTTGGAAATATTTGTTTTTTGTAAGTAAGTTTCATTGTAAGAAAATAAAAAATCATAATTATAGTCTTTCCTTATTCTTATGAATGCACTTCATTTGATAAATGAAATAATATTAGAAAAGAAACATAAGTTCAAACACAATGATCTATTCATTGTTACTAAGCTCTTCAATTTTTGTTTAGTTGGTCATCTTTAAAATATTTTTTGAATGGCCAAAAGATATCATCCATCATCATCATTAACATTTTGAAATCATTGGCCAAGCCAAAAGGCATGATAAACCACTTGAAAAGGACTTCCTTAGACTTGAAGGCAGTCTTTACTATATCATTTTTCTCAAATGGTACTTGGTGGTAGCCTGACTTCAGATCAATCTTATGGAAAATTTTGGATCCCAGGATTTGACCAAGAAGATCATGAATCCAATTGGATATTGGTTATTGACTATTATTTTGTTCAAATATCTATAATCAATATAGAGTCTCCATGTCTCATCGTTCTTCTAAACTAGCACAATTGGACTCCTGCAAGGTGAGGATCTTGGTCGAGTGTGGCCCTTTTGAATGAGCTCTTGAATTTGGCATTTGATTTATTCATTCTCCAAAAGGAAGTATATATATACTAAGCCATTGGGTAAGGGAGTGATAGGAATAAAATCAATTGAATGCTTGACCTAGTAGTGCAACAACTCTAGTGCAAGCAAAATGAAGATATATTTATATTCTTCCATTTTATTTTCCACCTAATTGTTTTGTGTAGAGAGCCCTTGTATAGAGGCCATGGAAATGGTAGTGATCTTCTGTTCAACTTCTAACTAATCATGAAGAGAATAAATCTCTTAGTCTAAGATATTATCTTCCTACACTACTTCACTAATACCAAGGAGATTGTGGTAGTTGGAACTATCTTTGGTACCTTGTAGACTTGACCTCCCAATATCGTAACAATGACATGATAGGGCCTTGACTCATGAAAGACATGATTCTTCCATAGATAGGGTTGTCCTAAAATAACCTAAAAAACTTTGAGTGGGGAAACATCACATTGTACCTCATCTTTGAAGGGATTGATGTTATAGGGTAGGTGGCATTGTTGATTGACACAAATTTCTCATCCCTAGATCAACTAATCGATGGTGTATGGTTGGGGTTGTGGCATTGTCAGTGACTTCAGCATCTTGATGACCTCTATTGAGATCAATTTTTTTAGTCTATTGTTGTCCATGAAGAGATGGAGTAGAGTCCCCTTCACCCACATTTTTGACTAGAAGAAGCATTCACCTTCGGCTCTTTTGGTTGGATCTTGTGAAAATAATGGTAAAAATAGGTTCTACATATATGATCCACTTTCCCTTATCTATCTCTGAATCATAGTCTAAGTTAGTGACCAACTTTGAGGCTTTTAGCTTGGCCAAAATGACTGCTTCAAGCAACATTCATTGTAAGTATTGTGCCATGGGATGTTTTGGAACTCACACCATTTTCTAGTGTCCTTCTTCGACTTCCCATTACCCTTGTTTGACTATGGCTTGGGTTGGTCTTCCTGAGGTTAGATATCCTTGCTCCATTCTTTGTTCTATAAGTTGGGGCCACCTTTACCATGTTTTTGTTGTTACATATTTGCAGACCTAAACTCTTGCTTAAATTTTTTCTCGATTTTGATAGCATACCGATAAACGACTCCTAGTGAGGATATGTCTAAGAACTCCATTTATGTTTGAATGTACCTATGCAACCCACTATGGTACTTCAAAACCAAGTGTTTCTTGGATACTTTAAAACCCAAATTTGAACAAGGTATCGAACATATTGGTGTATTTTGGCACCTTCTCATCTCTCTCCTCAAGAAAATTTGTCCATCTCATGTACAAGTCATCATAATTTCCAACAAGGTAGACTTCCTCCTTAAGGGAATCAATAAAATATGCCTGAGTGTGTTCTATCCTAAATTTTCTAGACTCATCTCTTACATGTATCTTCAAGTAATTATCCCATTAATATTTGACATGGGGAATGGACTTAAGGACTACAAAGGTCCCTTCCAATCATACAATGAACAACTATCACACCTTCATTTTTAGTGACATTACTCACATTGACAACACCTTTTGGCTAGTAGATCTCTTTTTTGAAGTTCAGAAACTTACAAATTTTGATAAATAATACCT
>JZKD02S0757658.1:772370-799560 GCA_000966675.3 Picea glauca | reverse complement strand
CCCCCAAAGATTCTCATTGGAAAATGGCGAAACGAATTTTGAGATATGTTGCAGGAACTCTCAATTTCGGCTTATGGTACACTAAATCTGATAGTAATCAACTTTCTGGTTACACGGACAATGATTTTGCAGGCAACCTAGATGACAGGAAAAGCACATCTGGACATGTTTTTCAACTGGGCACAAACCTAATCTCATGGGCATCAAAGAAGTAGCCAATTGTTTCAATATCTTCTGCAGAGGCAGAGTATGTCGCTGCTACCTCAGCTTCCTGTCAAGTTGTGTGGCTGAGAAGAATATTGAAAGATATGTCACATACAGAAAAAGATTCAACTCCTATTTTTTGTGATAATACTTCAACAATTTCTCTATCCAAAAATCATGTGTTTCACAAGAAAAGCAAACACATTGACACTCGTTTTCATTTCATACGCGAGCTAGTCAATAATGGTGATATTGTACTACAATTCTATGGTTCTCGAGATCAGCTTGCTGATATCTTTACAAGTCACTAGGAAAATATGTTTTTGATTTTAAGAGACAACACTTCGGCATAATCAATGTTGATGACTGTAACTGTTGAGTTTAAGAGGGAGTGTTAAACATAATTTAACCTCAACAGGCTGATTGTACACTGCCACCTGTACTTTCTATTCTTGATTTGCTTGAGCCTATTTAGCTCATCTAGTTCCCATTGCATAGTAATTCTTCAGACTTACTACTTCAGAACTTTTTCATGAACTTCTTTATGTACTTGCATTGTACTCTTCTTCATATATTCTAATATACCATTTTCTGTTCTATTCCTCTCTCTCTACATTTCTTGCTTCACAATTTATCACATACGTGAAGTAAATGTAAAAATTGAAAAACACCAGTGTAACTGCAGGCTACGTATTTACTAATTTTCACTCCTCCCATAGCAGGTTGTGAAATGTAAGGACAACCCATGTGTAAGAAAAAGTAGAAAACGTAATAGTAAAAAGGTAAAAAGTGATTTCTCCACTATGCATACCTGCCAAGTGATTTCAAAATGTAAAAGTTAAAAAATCTTGGTTGTATTAGTACTAGCACAGCCACTCAAAACCATGGTTGATTAACGCCGAAAGACGTGGACAGAAAATGAAACGTACAGTCAGAAAATAAAAGGCACAATCAGAAAATGAGCTTCTATAGCCAGCACAACCAGCGTGCTAAATCCAAAGTTTAATCATTTAAACATGGAAATCATATAGTGCTACAGTAATTTCTTAATATGATTAGGTAAATGTTAAAAGGTAATCAGGTTAACAGATGCATTCAAAAATACAAGGAAGTTATGAAGAGGAAATCACATTCATTGATTTGGGAGGACTACTAAGAATATGCCAACATCTTCAATTATTAGTCATCAGATTAGAAATTTAGATTAAAAGGTGATTAAGTATGCTCATTGTCAATAGGTGTACGTTTTATTAGAAAAACAGGACCACAAAGCAATAAAATAAAACAAATGCGGAAATAAAACACAGAAGATACACAATACAAGAGAGACACAGATTTACGTGGTTCACCCAGTGTGGGCTACGTCCACCAGATAAATTTCCAGGTCCTTTCTTTATTATTATCCAGCAAAATGAAGGGATACAACCTACAGCAAAACCTGGTGTAACTTCCTCTTCTTTCTCTCATAGTCTCCTCTCTTAGAATACAATACTTGCCAACCTACATAGCCGCAATATGTTTCCCTCATAAAAGAGGGTTGCCTTCTAGGGAAAAAAACCCGAAGATAATCCCTATCGTTAGATCCGCGACCTTATAATGAATGGTCCAGATTTACAATGAAATTACAATATACTTTTAGAAGGCAATTTTTTCTTCGGGGGCTTGCCCCCAGCCGGGGGGATAGCCCCCCCGAACCCCGTAGAGGGGGTACCCCCCCTCTGCACTCCCCCGTGTGGAAGAGTGTACATACTTGTGGAGTGTAAATACTTCATGGGGTATAAACATGGCTGAAAATAAAAGACCTCTAAATTAGGAAGATAATCATGCTCCACAACCAACACACTTTTCGGGGTAATAAGTATGATTCATGGCAATTGAAAACATGGTTGAGTAATTTTTTAATCTTAAATAGTAAATGTGAAAAAGTAAACATGTTAAAGGAAGCATTTATAAATGCAAAAAAATTATGACTAATTTTTAAATGTTGATCATAAAATTCGAATTTGTAATTAAAAGGTTGATTAAATCATGAATTTCAATAGGGGGAATCATATCCGCCTAATTATACATATAATATAAATATCTTTTATATTTGTATTTTATACTTTATTATATATATATATATACTTTATATTATAAATATATTATTACATTAATAATATTATAATTAATAATATTTCTTAATAATTAATAATCATATTATTAATGATCAATCTAGTAGAATCTAGTAGAATGTATTTTCTATGTTCTCAAACATCAACACTCCCTCTCACCGAGGGAGACATTCTACATTATGCCAAGATTACCTTTGAAGATTATCTATGGGTAGCTCTCAAATAGCTTCAACATGTCACCATGACATCTATTACCTGGCAATGCATATGTACTTCATCATGTGCACCCTTGTGACTTCACAACCAATGCATCCAAGGCCTGTGGGTAGTTCTCAAATAACTACAACATGTCCCCACGACATCCACTACATTGCAATGCATATGTACCTCATCATGTGCACCCTTGTGACTTCACAACATGCATCCAGGGCCGGTGGTTATCTCTCCAATAGCTACAACATGTCATCATGAGACTATCCAGTTTCCCACAGAAAACTTGGATACCTTATGCATGACATCCAATACCCTATGATAACATCTGTACCTCCTCTCTTCAACATGCATATAGGGTTGGTGGGTATCTCTCCAATGGCTACAACATGTCATCATGACATCCACTACCCTGCGATAACATTTGAAGCCATCACTCCCTCTGAAGAGGGATTACGTCGAGCTTGTCCCTGAAGTACTCAAACTTCATCCTCGATAGTGGCTTGGTAAACAGGTATGCAAATTGATCCTCTATAGTCATGAAACTAGAGTCTCATTGCTCCCTTCTGCACTATATCCCTGATATAGTAATATCTAATCTCGATATGCTTCAACCTGTCATAGACCATGGGGTTCTTTGACGACTTCATGCAACACTGGTTGTCACACCAAATGTAGGTCACCTCCAGTTCAAGACCAAATAACCTAGATATAAGTTCTTGAAGCCACACTTCTACTACACATGCTGCCAAATACTCAGCTTCAATTGTACTAAGCACCACACATGCCTGGTTCCTACATCCAGTGGAGCCTCCTACTTCTTACTGTAGTACCTAGCTCCCTCTGGAACTGACTTTCCAACTCCCTCTCGAGCACTGAATATCAATTGAATCTTCAACCTGCTAACTTCATCACTTGTCCTCCAGAACAAGTCTTGTCATCCTCTTATTGTAGCTCTTACCTACAAGTCAAATTCAGTCCAATAGTCATCAATTTCAGAAACCACACCGCTTCGCGCCTTGCTGCACATGCTTCCACAAAATTTGTCTCAGCCATACTGAGTGCTACACACAACTGCTTCATGTTGCTCCATGAAACCATACTGGAGCCTAGACTGAAGCAATATGTCGAAATACTCTTCCGATCAAGAATACTACGCGACCCAATCTTAATTCGAATATCCATATAACCCGAACTCATGGTCTTTCACATACCATCTGCCTATATAAAGTAACATCCATAGTCTCTGAAGTCATCTCCTGCAGCAACTTCAACTTTATTAGGTGACTCTTGGACAACTTTATCAAGTGACGTTGTAATTTGCAGAGGGTATATGGCACCAAAGTATGCGATGCATGGAAAATTGTGTGTTAAAGATAATGTTTATAGCTTTGGGATTCTTCTTCTGGAACTCTTGAGTGGAAGAAAAAACATGGATTTTAATTTATCACCTGAAATGCAGATCCTTTTAGAATGGGTAAAATATTGTTTCCATCATATTTTCTATTGACAACATCTATGTTATCCGGACATGATATTTGGTTCATCTATTCATTGTTCAATGAAGTCTTATGAGATTAGGGTTTGACTATTGATTTGTTTAGATATGAATATACTTTGTCTAGGCATAATCCGTATATATTAACATATGCAATTCAGCATAAAATAATGGTCAATTTTATGGATCATGTGTGTATATATTATATCAATTTGGCGATCTGTTCTGATTATGCAGGCATGGGAATTATACAAACAAGGAAATATTGCGGACTTGATTGATCCAGTAATAACTGAAACTTGCAACGATTAGGAACAAGCCTTGAGATGCATCCATGGATTGTTGTGTACGCAAGCCAACTCTTCACTTCGCCCATCGATGTCTACAGTCAACTTGATGCTTTCAACTCAGTTTATGTTGTTACCGGATCCCATAAAACCTGGTTTTGTAAGTTATGTACCTACCCACAACACTAGTAATTCTGGTTCTTCACGTCACGGGTCCTCACATACATCTGGAACTACATCTTCTTCTGCTTCATCGCACACTCCTCTAGTTCCGTCGTCTAATGCCGATGCTTCAATTATTGAGTTGGAAGCCATTGTTGTTTTGCTACTGAACACAATATGTGCCATCATCATTGTAATACTATATTGAACCAAATTCTATATGATTATTATCAACTAAATTTATGTTTTAATTATTTTTGTAATAGTAAACATGAGACTTTCTTCTTAATTAATTTTATTTCAAAAAAGAAACAAGAAGAAAATGATAAAGCCTTAATATTATATTAAACCATTAATTTTATTTTAAAAAAGAAACAAGAAGAAAATGATAAAGCCTTAATATTATATTAAATCAAATAGGTGAGGTCCATAGCTTTATGTAACTAATAAAAAGTAAAATTTAACCTTTTCTTTATTGTAATATAAATCTATGGCTGTGTTTTAAATTATAAAAAAAATAAAAACATAAAAACTTTAAAATATTATTTCCATCATAGAATCATTTCATTAAAATTAAACCTTTTCTTTAATGTAATATAAATCTATGGCCGTGTTTTAAATTAAGAAGAAAATAAAAACATAAAAACTTTAAAATATTATTTCCATCATACAATCATATCATTAAAATTCTTAGGCACTTGTGCAAAGCAAAATTCTACTTACAATTCGAATATAAATTGCAAAACATTGAGAAACAATTATGTCCTCATCCACATCAACTGCTCTGAAATTTTCAAATTGCTAGAAATCCTTTCCCGACACTAAAACTGCTTAAAAGTTTTAAACTCGAGAGAAACTCTTTTCGTTTGTAAAAACCCCAAATTAATGAGTAAAGATGAGAGGTACATGTATCTTACACATAGGAGTATGGGGAAATAGGTGTATGGTACTTTGTTCTGGCACGCATACTCCTACGTGCACTTGTGACTTCATCCTCTAAATTTATTTTTCCTTAGTCTTTCTAAAGCTACAGGCGGTTGGGTTTCTGTTTTCCCCTTACTCTTCTTGGAAACAAGGCTAGCAAGAGGTCATTAGCATGTCTATTGTTCATCCCCTTGTTTTCCATGCCTTGATAGTTGCACTTGGAACCATTTTTTTTTCCAGATACATATATGAAACTTCTTTTTATGTCATGGGCGGTGGCTGCTTGAAGGTCGAGATCTAATGGATCAACAGTGCACGCAGTGTACTCTGTGCAACATAGTTTCAAATACTGCACACCAAACAGTCTATGCAATAGATTTCTCAAGATTACTGCGCAGTGCACAGACTGCTCAATTTGTTGCGCATTGTGAATACACACACTTAATGAAATGATTTTCTGAATGTGGAATAACACAATGCTATGCTTAGCACATAAACTCATAAATAAGACAAAAACTTGTCAATACACAAAATGATTGAAATTAATGAACTTCGGCAATGGGTGTGAATACAAAATACAATGACAGAGATGAGTTTCGGCTCTAATGACTTCTTATGTCAATTCTTCAGCTATTGTTGGTTCACTCTACCTCTCTGCTTCTTCTCTATGCATCAACTCCTTCTCTTCAGCATCATCAACTAACTAAGGGACTCAGACTTATATAGACATAGACTTAGACTTCCTAGAAAATCTAAGACCGACTCAACAATAAAGACTGTCATTAATTCGAATTACTCTTCAACCACTTAACTCAACCCGAGAAGATAGATATCAACTCCATTTATAGCTTCCTACTTGCCGACTGAATTTTGAGTAAATGTGTGACTTTGCACTTACAGATTGTCAGACTGATATTTCGGTTGACTGACAACCTACTGACAAAATAACTGACAGACAAATTGGTGGAGACGTGAAGATCTCACCGACTTGTAATTACAATTTCCAACACTCCCCCTTAATTATAAGTTGGTGGGATTACAAAAGAAAATTACATCAAAAATTTAAGTTTTCATTTTTACTGTCACTCATCTGTTGCTGCGCAGACTCCTAGTGTACTGCGCTGATGCTGAAATGCATCTCTTGCTAAAGCCTTTGTAAAAATGTCTATGATCTGTTCTTTTGACCTGCAAAATTCTAAACATATCTCTTTATTGTTCACCAATTTTATGATGAAATGATACATTGTATCAATGTGCTTGGTTTTCTTGTGAAACACGTGATTCTTTGATAACATGATGGCTGAATTGTTGTCATAGAATATTGTTGTTGGTTCCTGTTGTCCCTACAACAAATATTTTAACATCCTTTTCATCCATATTGCTTGACAAGTTGCGCTTGTAGCTGCGACGTACTCTACTTCTGTTGAATAAAGTGTCACTATGGGTTGCTTCCTTGATTCCCATGATACCATACCTATTCCAAAATTAAATGTGTACCCATAGGTATTTTTCCTGTCATCAATGTTGCCTCCACAATCATTGTCAGTGTCTCTAGTGAGTTTGATATCTTTTGAAATTGAGTACTTAATACCAAAATATTTTGTTCCATTCACATATCTCAGGATTCTCTTTCCTGCCTTCCAATGTGATTCTTTTGGAGTTTCCATGAACCTTGAAATTATTCTCACTCCATACATAATGTCAGGTGTTGTCGCTGTGAGATACATAAGATTGCCTACCAGTCTTTTAAATAGTGTGGGATCCACCTTGGACCCTTTATCTTCATTTCTTAACTTCAATCCTATTATGATAGGTGTTGGTTCTGCTTTTGAATTCACCATATTGAATCTTTTCAATATTTCATGTGCATACTTGGACTGTTAGATAAATATACCAGTTTTATATTGGTGCACTTCTATTCCAAAAAAATATCTTACAAGTCCCAAATCAATTATTTCAAATTCATCCTTCATGACTGTCTTGAATTCTTCTATGCTGAAATCATCTGTAAATATCAAATCATCTACATATAAACAAACAATTAACACATTACCTTGTTTATTTGATTTGATGTACAATGTTGGCTCATTTTCACTTCTCTAAAATCCATTCTATGTGAAATATGAATCTATGCGGCTGTACCACACTCTTGGATCTTCCTTTAATCCATACAGTTCTTTTTTCAATCTATATACTTTGTCTTCTTGTTCTAAAACCTCATAACCTTGTGGTTGTTCCACATATACTTCTTCTTCTAAGTTTCCATTCAAGAATGTTGAATTTACATCCATCTGATAGACTTGTCATTTGCATTGCGCGACAATTGCTAACACAGTTTTGACTGTGTCCATGCGTGCCACTGGTGCAAATGTTTCATTGAAATCAATTCCAGGTTGATGTGTAAAGCCTTTTGTGACTAATCTTGCCTTACTTCTGTACATTTCCTTCTGTGTCTTGCTTGGTTTTATAAATCCATTTGACACTTATCACATCCTTATATTCAGATTCATCAACCAGCTTCCATGTTTGATTTTTCTCTATGCATCTGATTCCTTCATCCATGGATTGTGCCCATACATCATCTTTGACTGCTTCTTCAAAGGTTAATGAATCATCTGTTTGTGAAAACAGAGAAAAAACTGAAAATGAATTTGTTGTGTCTTCATTATAGATTCTGCGTAGACTTCTTGTATTTCTTGGTAACACACTTTCTAAAGTTGGATCTGGATATGTTGAATTGCTCGGACTGCTTGTTGGTGTTTGTTTCACTCTAGGTACAGACTACGCACTTGATATTCTTACTAGAGTATTTTGCACAATAATTTGTGTCACAGTGCCACGTGTAGAAGGGATTGCGCACTAACTTATACATGGTGTTTGAACCACTTCATCTTATGTGTCATCATGCACCATTACATCAATAATTTTGATTGTATTTGCTATGGTTCCATCCCATGCTTCATTCTCCACAAACTGAACATTGCGGTTGATTATGAATTTTCTTGCGATGGGGTCATACAGCTTGGATCCTTTTGTTTCTTCAGAATACCCAACAAATATAGATTTTTTCCCTTTTTTGTCCAACTTCCTTCTAAGTTCATAAGGAACATGTGCGTATGCGACACAACCAAAAGTTTTTAAATGTGCCAGATTATGATTTGATCATGCCAATGCTTCCTAAGGAGTTATGTTCTTCATACTCTTTGTCAGACATTTGTTCAATATGTATACTGCAGTTGCTACTGCCTCATCCCAATACTCATTTGAAAAATGTTTGGTTGTCAACATACTACATGCCATTTCCATGATGGTTATGTTCTTTCTTTCTGCGACACCATTTTTTTGTGGTGTGTATTGCATGGTAAATTGATTGTAGATGCCATGAACTTTACAAAAGTTCTGAAATTTTGTTGAAATGTATTCTCCTCCTATGTTCGTTCTTAGACACTTGATGTAAAAACCACTATGTTTCTCCACAAGCAATTTAAACTGCTAAAAACAACTCAATGCATCAAATTTATGCTTTAGGAAATAAATCCATGTCTTTCTTGAGAAATCATCAATGAATGTTAGAAAATAAGTACTGCCTCCTATAGACGAAGTTTGCATTGGTCCACAAATGTCTAAGTGTACAATTTCCAGTGGAGCTTTTTCTCTGTAATACTTTCCAACTAGAAATTATTCTATGTTGCTTGCCAAATATGTAGCCTTCACATATCCTTTTTAGTTTTTCATTCAATGGTAAGCCTTTTACCATATCCTTTGTGTGTAGCAGCTTCAGACCTCCAAAGTTCAAATGTCCAAATCTGAAATGCCATAACTAGGAATCATCATGTATTTTAGATTGGAATGTTTCATTTAACTCTGTGCCATTTTCTCCTTTCTTGATAGTGTGCACACTATTTCCTTCATTAGAAATACGCACACTATTTTTCGCTGTGAATGCAATGTCTAACTGCACACTTTTTCCTTCATCAACAATTTGCTTTGTATTCTTCTTCTTGGTCATGTTCAATGTTAATGGGAACATCCTATTACTTGTTATCTGGATTTTTTCAATAAGAGGATTTCTTGGGAATTTATCCATGATCACATAGTGATTATCTTCCATGTAGATTTTGTATCATTTTTGTAACAATTCCCCTGTACTCATCATATTATGCTTCAGACCATAAACATAATATACATCAAACATGATTTTTTTTTCTCATTGTCTGGTTAAAATGTTTATACTTCCTTTGCCTAAGACAATGACTTAGATATATGTTCCAAGTCTAACCTTGGTTTGGAATGACTCATCCAAACTAGAAAACAATTCTATGTTTCCTATCATGTGGTTACTGCAGCCTGAATCTAAGTACCATATGTCACATGGACTTGCTTGAGAAACATTGCATTCAACTAGTGAGAATATATTAGGCATTTCTTAGGCATTATCAATCTCAAATTGTAAGTTATCTGTTGAAACATTTCATTGTACTGATCTTCTAAACTCGGCTTCTGGAAATCATTTATCAGTAACTTCTTAATGTCTGCAATTTTTCTAGTTGTCCCTTCTACATTATTTGTAGCTAAACTCGTATACGAATCTAGTGTGTGATCCCTTAGTGTAATCACTAGTTGTGCCAATTTAGTGTCTTTGTCTGTGATCTAGTTTTCCTCCCAAATATTCTCACAGATGAACAAATGTTTTTTCGGGTCCTCCGACGATTCTCCTTTAAATTATGGTAATTTGATGGTGGGATCATGTCCTGTCATTCTGAACGTTGAACTACTACCTCCGTGCGGTGTAGATACCTAACTAGTGATTCCTGAATTGGCCCCTCTAATTGTTGTTCCTTGTGTAGATGTACTTCCTATTGTCTGACTGCTTCTAAACTTCGGTTCTCTAAACGATGGTGTTCTCTTTGGTGTATTAGTCACACATGGGTTTATGGGCTCCACACTGAAATTAATATGGATAGGATTATTTCCTTCTCTTCCCACTCTTGGACCTCTCGTCTTCCTCTCATATGTTGTGCACAATATTTCCTCAATATTCTCCACAGCCCAGAGATCCTCTACCTCTTCCTCATCACTCGCCAAGCCTTCCCTCACGGCTATGACTCTCTTCTTGGTATTTATCGTGTATTGGTAGTGTACTCCGCTACGCATCTTTCCAGTTTTCGCCATGATCTGATTGATCTGGTCGTCATCCATCATGATTGGTTCCAAGGGTTCCTCCTTCTTGCCCTTATCCTTTCCTCCTTCCATTTCTCCTCTTTATTTGTCAGTGCTTCCCCCCTTTCCCCATGCATGCAGGGAAGTTTAGTTGTCTAACTCCATTGTCATTACCCCTTTGTTATATAGAAGTATTTTAATATAAGTATACAACGATCAAATGTACATTCTTCGAGGTCCATGTAGAAACTCTTGCTCCGTTGCGCTGTACAACTTTGTTGTGTCTACTGCAAACTCTGTTATAAAACCCGCCACAATACTGTCAAGCCAAAAATATATTGCACGGGTTAATTTGTTGTTCACCTATTGTAACTGCTCAATTTGTACTGGGTCCACTCGAGTTGTTGAATCTCGTTCGTTGCGTGGTTATACTTCAACCTTAGTATCCACTCCTGGAATAATTTTGTAAAATCACAGAAAAAGACTTCGCGTAAATTAGTAAACACGTATATCTCAAGATATTTGTGGGGTGTTACTCTAGGGTTTATGTTATATTTTTGTTTGAAATCCATCTCTTTTGTCTTTATCTAGCTTTCGATCTTTTCTTTTGTGGGATTCCATAGTCTCAACATACCCTTTTAGTAGCTCATTTCTTTCTTCCCTAATATTTTCTTGCTCTGCCTCCGACATATCTTCAACTTATGCCATATACTCAATCCTCTCTTATTCCTACCAACGGAAACAAAACCATTTATTGGTTATTATTCTATTATTTTTGAGTTTGTATTGACCTAGGTTTCATGTCTGTTCGGGTTTCCAACATGGCCTCTAAAACTATCGTCCCTCCTGGTAAACCAGAAGGAAACACAGCGCACAGAGTGCCCTGTGTCATCTCACCCAAGATAGCTTTAATGGGTGGCCGTAAGACTCATGTGTTTACAACTTAGGATTGAGTGCAAGGTATGAGAACTGTATATTGAGCCTCTATTATAACTTGTAACCACAATATAATGTCATTTGTGAATAAACAAGAAATATAGAAACTCATTCATTAAGCATAACAATAACTACTTAAGACAGTAAATATATGCATGCATTCACAACTTAACACATATGTTACCCTGGTTCACCCCCTCCTGGGTACATCCACAAAGATTTGTCTCTCATCTCTTTTATTATAGTCACTTTGTTACTATAACGATGCACACTTTACAATTATGCTCAGTTGGGTAAGATCTATATAAGGCGGACTAGATCGCACCAAGCTCCTCAGCATGTGATATAACCCTCAAGATATACCCTCCTCAGTCCTCTCTATCTCAATAACTTACAAAGAAACAAAATATACCATATCAACTCGCTACAATATTTCTCTCTAGAATGACGACTAGTCTCATTGATCAACAAAAACCAAACCCCTTATGATACCTTAGTATCTATATTTGTACATTTTTTTCTCTTCAGCCGTTTACAATACATTACCAAAACCCTAACCCTAGTGTCGTCATGTCTTCCATGCATGTGTGTGTGTTGTCCTTCCTTGCAGTTGTTTCTTTCCTCATGCATGCTTTATTTCCCAAAATTGCCTTTCTTTTTCACTTTGGCCTGCCTCCAAAAAGAGGTAACATGTTTATCACTAGAGGGTGTCTTGTGGGTGTTGGTTGTTGTCTTAGAAGTTTCTAAAGATGAAGGAAGGTTGGAATATGATACCTTTCTTAGACTCCTTATGGTTACTGTGTTTTGGGACATATGAATTTCTCCAACATCTTCCTCTTCTTCTTCTCCCAATCCAAAAGATATGTCCCAGAAATACTTGACTTCCTTCTCTTTAGTTTCATTAATCTTGAGATTGATCTTTTTCTTCTTCTTCTCCCTCCTCTTATTCTTTAGATTCATTTTGGGTATCAATTTCCCAATCCTTGAGGGCTTGTACAAAGTCTTCCATGTTTATGCCTTCATAAGTAGGGGTCATCTTAGTGGTAGGAGGACTGCTCTTTTATTTTTTGGGTTGAAATTTGAAAAAAATATTGAGGTTGGAAGATCCTTCTTGATAGCAGTCGTGACCCTTGCAGTCCAACCACTTCCACCAGGACCTTCTCTAACCTTGGCCCGAAGAGCTAAATGCCCTTCAACTTCCTCGTCGGAAGTTCTTTACCCACAACACTCCTTTCTGACCTCCCTTCAAAATCGGGAAATCGGACTTCGCGATTTCGCGAGTCCTATTGTCGCATGATTATTGCTTCTCGATTCCCTGAAACTCGATGGTCAAAGAGTCAATGCTCTCGTTCTGTCGGGGATTTCCCTATCGGGAAATCGGTACATGAATTGTCACGGTCCGCTTACACCACAAACCTCCGAACCCTGAACTCCGATGACACGTGCACTATCTCCTCACCACGTCACGTCCTCTCTCCACGCGATCGGGAATCGTCGATTGAGAATTCACGATTTTCGTGGCCTCGTTTCACAGGACCTCCCAAGTCCTGAATCCCGATATGTGATGCCACCTGTCAATACCACCCACTCTCACCGTGGGACCCTTCGCAATTCGGGATTTCGCGAATCTTCTGTGATCCCTTTGACACTAAAAGTCCCGAAGTGCCAAACCCCGACTCTCTGGGATATCGCGCCACATGTCCATGATGAATCAATGGCCAGGATCTTCTCGAGAAATCGCCTATTGCGATTTCGTCATATGCAAATCCTTCGATCACGGAAAACCCAATATCCCGAGCTCCGATGACTTTCCTTCTTGTGCGTCCACGCTTAAACCTTGCACAACTTCCCCAAAATCTGATGGCTATTGAGACTTCACCAACCTTTCCTACGGATCCTACCCTTCAGCTCCTCCTCCTTGAAGGATTTCCTGGAAATGGTCAAATGCCTCTTTGGCGACCTGTTTTTCCAAGCCTACGCTTGAGACTCCCACTCGTGCCTTCATTGACGTGAATCGTCTGTGCTCACTTTCGACAAGGTCACAAAGGTTCTATCCCTCTTGAGCTTGTCCTTGTTTTTCAAGTCTTTATGATGACTCGTTGCACGCACTCCTTGCGGCAAAGCTCCGAATATGACCAAGTATTGGAACTCCTTGATTTTGCGCACAGCTGCAGTAGAAATCTTCCACTCCCTTAGCTCAGAATCGCAACTCCGAGTCTTTGTCCAGCCTGTGCACGTCTTGCATGGCTCTGATATCCAACCTGCACTCCTAAGAACTTAGAACAAGAGTCACCTCTATCTGAACCCTGCAGTCACGCACTCCTTGCGGACAAATTTCACTGCACTCTATGCAGGAATCTTTGGTTCAGAATAGAGAAACAATTGAAACTAATTTCTTGTTCTCACAGATTTCATATTAACCATGAAATCACATACACAACATATAAAATTAAATGCATGACAGGAACCGAATAACCCTGAGAAAATCATCAACAACACACAGAGAATAACACAAACCATGAAATTGAATCAAAGCTTTTCTATTAATTCAATATTTGTACATGGTGTTTCTGCTTACAATTTCTCTTCTCTGCTCCTCTCTTCTTGTTCCTGTTTGATAATGTTACAATGATACAAAGGAGGGTGTCTATATCCATTTTCCCTCTTGAATTCCTAAACTGTCTATTCTAGGCTTAAAAATCTATCTACCTGCATTAACTAAAGTAAATGCCTCCTATCTACTTCAGACAAGAGCGTAAAGCTGGAGGTCTAATATAATACAACATGCGCTCCTTCATAAATGTTTCTTTGAAGGATATGGCGCTTCATTTTAAATGAAAATTCAAAAAGTTATCAAGTTTATATGTCATGTGTTTAAAAACACATGTGCTGGCTCCACGCTGGCTTTGGAAGTCATGATGCTCTTGCATCATACTCCTCGGCTTGAAAACTTTCATGGGCTCCTGTTCATGAGCTCCTGCACGGTCTGTCCATGCTTTTGGATAACTGCTTCAATATCCCAACTGGCGTCTTCCACTGGGTGATTCTGCCATTTGACTAGGTATTCAAAATACTATTTCCGCCTGGTCTTCTTTCCTAGTCGTTTGTCTAGTATGCACTCCATCTGCGGCTTCTCGGCCACTGGAAATTGTTTTTGCCACTGGATCACTGGTTCTTCAGTTCCAGCCTCTGCTTCTCTGGCCTTGTATGGATATAAATCTGAAACATTAAATATCGGAGATATCCCAATGCCATCCGGCAACGCGATCTCATAAGCATTTTCTCCGAATTTCTTTAGGACCCTGCATGGTCCAATTTTCCTCATCTTCAGATTATGGTATGTTCCCCTTGGGAACCTTTCCTTCCTCAAGTGTGCCAGAACCAGATCACCAACTTCAAACTGAAGTTGTCTCTTCCGCTGATCGGCTCTACGCTTGTACTCCTGATTTGAGTCTTGCAATCGCTGCTTCACCTTGCTGTGAAGTTCTTTCATCGCTTCAGCGAACTCTTCTGCACTAGCGCTACTAGTCGCAGTCTGTTCTGACTCCCTGAGCTCAGAAACTCCCCTTGGTTGTGTCCCATACAAAATATGGAATGGACTTTTGCATGTACTCAGATTCACTGAATCATTATACGCAAACTCTGCCTGTGGTAATATTTGGTCCCAACTGTTGTGGTGCTCTGTCACCAAGCTTCTCAAAAAATCTCCCAGACTCCTGTTGACCACCTCGGTCTGCCCATCCGTCTGTGGATGATATGCTGAACTAAATGCTAATTTTGTCCCTATTTTCTTCCATAGCATCCTCCAAAATGACCTATGAATTTGGTATCTCTGTCCGAGACTATGCTTCTCGGCAATCTATGCAGTCTGACAATTTCTTTGAAAAACAAATTTGCGATGTGGGTCGCATCGCTGGTCCTTTGGCATGGTATAAAATGTGCCATCTTCGAAAACCTGTCCACCACCACAAAGATGGAATCAACCCCTCTTTGCATCCTCGGCAAACCCAATACAAAATCCATGTTGATTGCCTCCCATGGTCTCTCAGGTATGGGCAATGGCTGATAAAAACCCGCGTTCTTCTTTTTTCCTTTCGAGTGTTGACAAATTATGCATCTGTCAACAAATTTTTTGACATATGCTCGCATGCCTGGCCAAAAATATGATTCGCTCAGCTTCGCGAATGTTTTGTCGTGGCCAAAGTGACCTGCCAAGCCTCCACTGTGATTTTCCCTCACCAAACTCTCCCTCATGGAGCAATCTGGAATGCACAGTTGATTGCCTTGGAACAACAATCCCTCCTGGATCATATAATCTATCCATGGACTCCGATCTCTGAGAACTGGATTCTCATCTGCTTCATATGCTTCTCCGAAGTCTGCATCTCCTACATACATGTCCTTCAGATTTTCAAAACCCAATGTCTTGACTCTGAACTCCTGCAACAGTAAACATTTCCTGCTCAAAGCATCAGCCACTTTGTTAGCAGTTCCTGAAATGTGTTTGATTACAAATGTAAAATTATGCATGTACTCCACCCATTTTGCATGCTTCTGGTTCAACTTCTCCTGTTGACTCACAAACTGCAATGCATGATTATCGTTGTACAAAACAAATTCTTTGGGTATCAAGTAATGCCTCCACTTCTTTAATGCTTGTATGATGGAGTAAAACTCTATATCATATGTGGAGTATTTCAGCTTCGCTTCATCCAGCTTCTCACTGTAATATGGAATTGGCCTGTCCTCTTGACTCAAGACGGCTCCTATGGCATACCCACTTGCATCACATTTCACTTGAAATGTCTTCTGAAAGTCAGGCAACACCAAAATTGGTTGCTCTCTGATCTTTCACTTCAACAGGTTGAAGCTCCTTTCAGCCTCTGCTGTCCAGTGAAAAGTCTTGTGTCGCTTCTTCACTGTGTCCATCATTGCTGCACTAATCCCACTAAAATTCCTAATGAATTTCTTGTAGAAACTAGCCAAACCATGGAAACTCCTCACCTCAAAAACATTTCTCGGTGATGGCCAATTCTTGATCACTTCCACCTTCTCTGGATCCATCTTTAATTCATTCGTTGAAATAACAAAACCCAGATATATGAGTTCTGACTTCATGAAGGATCACTTCTTCATGTTGACCAACAGCTTCTCCTGCTGCAGTCTTCTCATCACAATAGCCAAATGCTTTAAATGCTCAGCCTTGGTTTTGCAGAAAATCAGTATGTCGTCCAGATATACAACTAGAAACTTCCCGATGAATTCCCTCAGGACTTCATTCATCAGTCTCATGAATGTGCTCGGCGCATTTGTCAAGCCAAACGGCATGACCAACCATTCATACAAACCCTTGTTTGTCTTGAATGTCGTTTTCCATTCATCGCCCTCTCTCATGCGAATCTGGTGATATCCGCTTTTCAAATCAATTTTTGAAAAGTAATTTTCCCCACTTAGGCAATCCATCGGATCATCCATTCTTGGCAGTGGAAATCTGTACCTGATGGTGATTTTGTTTATCGCTCTGGAGTTTGTACACATTCTCCAGCCTCCATCCTTCTTTGGGCTTAGTACTATCGGAACAGCACATGGACTTAGACTTTCTCTGACCAGTCCTTTGTCCAGCAGATCCTGTACCTACCTTTTGACTTCCTCATTCTCCTAAGGCATCAATCTGTACGCAGCCTTGTTTGGTAAACTTGCTCCGGGTATGAGATCAATGTGATGACTCACGCTCGTCATCGATGGCAACGAACGAGGTAGTTCGTCCATGATGATATCATCGAACTCTCCCAGCAGTTCCTGAATTTCCTCTGGCAAGTCATCCACTCTTGTGCTAGTCAGGACAATTCTTGGTTTCCTGACCACAAAGAATTGTGGATCTTCTTTCTTCTCCATCTCTATGAGAAGCTCCTTCCCACTCATGAGAAGTATGGTATTGCTTACTTCCGACTTTACTTCCTTATCCTTTATCGGAAGCAGTCTATGGGTTCTCCCATCCTTCTCCAAAGTATATGTGTTCATCCTCCCATCATGAACCACATTTCTGTCATATTTCCATGGTCTACCCAGCAATACATGACATACATCCATGGTAATAACATCGCACAGAATTTTATCCTTATATTCACCCATTTTGAAATCAACTAAACATTGTTTAGTGACACTCACCTGATGTCCTTTCTGCAACCATGATACTTTGTATGGACTCGGGTGATCAGTCGTCTCCAGCTCTAATTTCTCCACCATCTCGGTGGAAACGATATTATTGGTGCTTTCGCTATCCACTATGACCTTGCATTTCCAGCCCTTGGTCTTGCACGTGGTCCTGAACAGTCTGGTTCTCTGAGATGTGTCCTCCACCTCTTTCTCTGGTGTCAAAAGGACTTTGTGCACCGTCAGTGACTTCCCACTTCCATTATCTTTATTCTCAAGATCACGCCTCTGCGCCTCAGTGATGTGAGCTTCTCCCTCGGCTTGTTTTTTCTCTGGACACTCGAATGACTTATGCCCATTCTTTCCACATGTAAAACATGTGATTACTCCTCCTCTTCCTCTACCTCGACCTCTAGTATGAGGAAGAATGTTTTCATCAACGTATTCTCCTCGCTGATCATTTTGTTGTCTTCTCTGTTTAGGTTGTGGCTTCCTCTGCTGTGAGGTTCCACCTCTTTCAATCCTACCCTAAGGTTTCTGCCATTCCTCCTTGGGCTTCTGATTTCTTTCTTGGGCAACTACTTTGCCTCGGGGATGACTCCTGCCTCACCCTCGCTGACCTTGCTTGCAGCTCAGCTTCTCCTCAGCTTTCAGAGCCAATTGGTAAGCATCTTCCATCATCGTGATAGTTTCCATGCTTAATTCATCCTGAATGTCATACCTCAACCCATTCAGGTATCTCGCCACCTTCTCATCATCGCTCTCCCGATGACCTACTCTGATATTGAGCCTGTAAAATTCTTCAGTGTATTCCTTCACCGTCATCAACTTCTATCTCAGGTTCTGCATTCGCCTGAACAGTGTGATCTGATAATCTCTCGAGATGAATTTCTCTTTCATCTTCGCGATCATCCTGTCCCAACTTTTGATCTTTTGCTTGCCCTTGGAATGTCTATCTGCCTGTAGCTCGTCCCACCACAACGCTGCATGTCCTTTCAACTTAGTGATAGCATGCCTTACCTTTTTATCCTCTTCGATATCCTCATAATCGAAGTAGGTGTCAAGAGCTCTGATCCAGTCCAACAACTCTTCTGCATCCAGGCTTCCCTCATACACTGGAATATCCATTTTGGTCTTGGAAATCATTTTGGCAATGGCTTTGATCAATCGCTCTGTTGAGGCATCCTCTGTTGTGACCTCTTTTTCGTGTCCATATTCCTCTTCTACCTCGGAATCGCTAAGATCCCCTGCACTATCTCCGCATCTCTGCGCTGTCTCCATCTCCTCAAGCCTTGCTAGAAGATCTCTCATTTGGCGCTCCATTTCTGGATTTCCTGCTGGCTTACCTCTTCTTCGCGCATCCTTGTCTTCCCGATCAGGTGATTGCCTTTCTCTTCTCGGTGGCATGGTGTAATCCCTATCCCTGCTTCAAAAAGAAAAGATATTTCTGCTCTGATACCACTTGATGGCAGTCGTGACCCTCGCAGTCCAACCACTTCCACGAGGACCTTCTCTAACCTTGGATCGAAGAGCTAAATTCCCTTCAACTTCCTTGTCAAAAGTTCTTTACCCACAACACTCCTTTTTGACCTCCCTTCAAAATCGGGAAATCGGACTTCGCGATTTCGCGAGTCCTATTGTCGCGTGATTCTTGCTTCTCGATTCCCCGAAACCTGATGGTCAAAGAGTCAATGCTCCCGTTCTGTCGGGGATTTCCCTATCAGGAAATCAGTACATGAATTGTCACGGTCCTCTTACACCACAAACCTCCGAACCCCAAACTCCAATGGCACGTGCGCTATCTCCTCGCCACGTCACGTCCTCTCTCCGCGCGATCGAGAATTGTCGATCGGGAATTTGCGATTTCCGTGGCCCCGTTTCACAGGACCTCCCAAGTCCCGAATCCTGATATGTGATGCCACTTGTCAATACCACCCACTCTCACCGTGGGACCCTTCGCAATTCAGGATTTCACGAATCTTCTGCGATCCCTTCGACACTAAAAGTCCCGAAGTGCTGAACCCCGACTCTCCGGGATCTCGCACCACGTGTCCATGGTGAATCAATGACCCAGATCTTCTCTAGAATTCACCTATCGTGATTTCATCATATGCAAATCCTTCAATCATCGAAAACCCGATATCCCGAGCTCCAATGACTTTCCTTCTTGTGCGTCCATGCTTAAACCTTGCGCAACTTCCCTGAAATCTGATGGCTATCGAGACTTCGCCAACCTTTCCTATGGATCCTAGCCATCAGCTCCTCCTCCTTGAAGGATTTCCTGGAAATGGTCAAATGCCTCTCCGACAACCTGTTTTCCCAAGCCTACGCTTGACACTCCCACTCGCGCCTTCGTCGACGTGAATCGTTTGTGCTCACTTTCGACAAGGTCACAAAGGTTCTATCCCTCTTAATATTTTCCTCGTTTTTCAATTCTTTATGACGACTCGTTGCACGCACTCCTTGCGGAAAAGCTCCGAATACGACCAAGTATTGGAACTCCTCGATTCTGCGCACACCTGCAGCAGAAATCTTCCACTCCCTTAGCTCAGAATCGCAACTCTGAGTCTTCGTCCAGCCTGCGCATGTCTTGCACGGCTCTGATATCCAACCTGCACTCTTGAGAACTTAGAACAAGAGTCACCTCTATCTGAACCCTGCAGTCACGTACTCCTTGCGGACAAATTTCACTACACTCTATGCAGGAATCTCTGGTTCAGAATAGAGAAACAATTGAAACTAATTTCTTGTTCTCACAAATTTCATATTAACCATGAAATCACATACATAGCATATAAAATCAAATGCATGACAGGAACCAAATAACCCTGAGCAAATCATCAACAACACACATAGAATAACACAAACCATGAAATTGAATCAAAGCTTTTCTATTAATTCAATATCTGTACATGGTGTTTCTGCTTACAATTTCTCTGCTCTGCTCCTCTCTTCTTGCTCCTATTTGATAATGTTACAATGATACAAAGGAGGGTGTCTATATCCATTTTCCCTCTCTAATTCCTAAACTCTCTATTCTAGGCTTAAAAATCTATCTACCTACATTAACTAAAGTAAATGCCTCCTATCTACTTCAGACAAGAGCGTAAAGCTCGAGGTCTGATATAATACAACAAGCACTCCTTCATAAATGTTTCTTTGAAGGATATGGTTCTTCATTTTAAATGAAAATTCAAAAAGTTATCAAGTTTATATGTCATGTGTTTAAAAACACATGTGCTGGCTCCACGCTGGCTTTGGAAGTCACGATGCTCCTGCATCACTTCTCCACAGTTCTTTTTTAGATCAATAATTTCATTGGAGAGTTTATTAAGAATACTTTGGAGTGCTTCCGTATCTATAGATTTTGAATATTTCTTATCTTCAAGAGGCTAGGTCACATTTGTTTTGGTTTTGTTACCATTTTTTTTCTTTTGAAACTTCAATTCTTGGGTTACCTTTCAGGATAAGCATGTCCTTATCAACTTTAATGACTTATTTAAAGGTTTCTTATAGATTATTTGTATCATCCCTTTTTACAAACAATTCCATGGAAATAAGTAGAGATGAAGTATAAGATTCAATAGAAACATCTTTGATAGGTTTGAAAGCTTTAGGGATTTTATTCATTAAAGTGAGAAAACTTTGATTAAAATCCTTAACTTTTTCTTTTGCATCCATTTTTGTCCTGCAGATATATAGAACCAGAGTTGAAGTGGTCTTGTCTTCACCAAAATTTTCAATGAAAGTGGTTTCAAAAGCATTCCAACTGGTTATAGAATCTTGAGCTAAAGAAAAATACCAGTTCAAAGCTTTGTTCTCAAAGGTGTAAGGAAACAATCTCCAAATGACATCCTCATATTGCACATGCATTCATCTTACAACAAGCAAAATTTATTAACATGGTCTTTTGCATAATATTTCTTATCTAGGTCGAATTTGGGAAAGAACATATCAAGATGTTTAGGCATGTCATGTACTACCATAGGAAATGCAAAAACATTAGGAACTAACCATGGATGGTTATTTTGTTTTTTCAAGTTTGGTTGATTAACATTGAATCCTTACATTGGTTGAGTATTTACAGGGATTCCACCTTCTCCTTCTCCTTCAGGTTCATATTTGGGATCACCTCTTGTTGTTCTAGGTGGAGATTCGGGAGGAATGGGAGGTCTACCACCAACAACAAGTAAGTAGGTTTCCAAATCAAAATATGAAGTTTTCTAGACTCCTTGTAAGACTTGAGATAGGTGATAATTGTGTGTCCCGATGGTAGGGCTTCCTTCATGGGTAAATAGGATTTCAAGAAATGGTTATTCCCTTGTAGGGATTCTTTGTCCTTCAGATACTAAAAAAACAATAGAGGATTGGCTGGTTTTCCTACTCCACTAGCGATTTAACACACATTCATGCGATTCCTTTACTATTATATTAAGTTGTGCATCTGATAGTATTTCAAGCATTAGTGATATATGATTGGACTGGGTAGGACCTCGTTGAGTGGAAACCTGAGCAACAATATTGAGAGAGTACGAATTAGGTAATAAAACGTATTCAGGGGTCGGTATAGTGAGAATCAATTGATCTAGCAGTGCTTATGAACGAAATATAACGAGTAGGGTTTTGTAATTTCTTAGCAACCATTCAGTTTGATGGCCCTCCTTCTAGTGTCATTTATGTTGACGGGTCCAAATGGTCTGTCAAGAAGGTAAGGGAGAATTCCTGATGGAAGGTCCCAATTAGACCCACTCTCGTTTGGGATAGCGTTTCTGACCAATATGTTGGCCTTGTTTCCACGCTAAATAAAAATGATCTAAATATGAATATGAGAACAAACTGTTTTCAGATGAATTAAAATCTAAATTTAAAACTAGCTAATGTTATCTAAAGATGTAATCAATGAAATTCTAGACTATTATAACCTATCCTGATCAGGAGCAAACTAGTGAAACTGAGTACATTGAATACTATTACTACTTGCAAAAGAAGAAATCAATATATGAAAATAATTGGATTAATATAGTAGTGAAATCAACAAAATGAAAATTAATTGCATGACCTACTCATTACAACATTTGTTGTACTAAATGAGGAAATTCAGACAGTATAAACATATAAAACATAGTAAAGAAGAAATTCAATAAACCATGATCCATACAATCCATACAATAGAGATATGCATAAATATAAGTCTTATATGCACATATCTAAATCCAAAATTTCCATCAATGTCTCTTGTTTTGTTAAGCATACAGTAAAAGTATAGTTCTAATACAACACAAACCAAAATCCCTTTCTTAATTGTAGTCTCCTCTTTTAGAAAACAAGAGGGACTGCTTATGTTCTGAAATTTCCTATTATTAGAGCATAGTCCGGGTGTGTCTCTTCACATTCCAATATTATCTAGAAGATCAAAATGATATATCTATTCTGACAAGTGTAGAGAAAAAAATAAGCATTGCTAAGATAAGAACAAATTCTCACGAGCTCCATAGTGAAACTGGGCATTGGTCAATTCCTAAAACGCCATGGGATAGAAGAGTGTGTCACCTTTGTGACACTAAGAAGGTTGAATATGAAAATCACTTTATCTTAGATTGTCCATCCTATACTCAGATTAGATCTCATTTTAAAAATATTTGTCACACTATGAACCTTCATAACCTCTTAACTCAACAAAACTACGGTGATCTTGGAAAGCTTTTCTTAATGCTTTTCGAGCACATAAACAAAATTCTAAAGAATAAAAAGTAATCAGTTACCCTCTTAAGGTACGATAGACCAATTTGGTCTTAGTGGACGTTAATCATCATCATCGTCATCATCATCAATATATTTAAAATTAAAATTTTTATTGTTTTTTTAATATAATTTAGTTTAGTTTATTTATTTATTTTTTTAATGTTTGCATTTAATATTTAAAAATTGTGTTTTACTTAAAGTTTTTGTATTTTAATTATAATTTTTATATTGTTTTTTGATTTTTTTTTATAAAAAAAGTTGACTTTTCATGGGATTTTTGTTTTTTTAATTTTGATGCTTTAAATTCAGTCCTTTAAGAGTTTTTTTTTTCACAAAAAAAAAAAGAAATTACTCTTTTTTTAATTCATTTTTTGAATTTTTTGATTAAAAATTGTTATTTGCATTTTTTTTCAACAAAATTTGTTTATTTTAATTTATTTTATTTCTAAAATATTTGTTTTTATTAAAAAAAGAGAAATTTGTTTAGGGGTGTTTTTTTTTTAGATTTAATTATTTTTCTAATGAAAATTATTAAAAATAAATAAATTATCAAGTAATAACACTTTTAGATTTAGGAGTCCATTTTCAGTGTTTTATTTGCAGCGATGCCGGTAGTCAAGGCCACAGTTTCAATTAGGTCATAATTTGAACTCCCAAAAAAAAACGGTGCTACTGGTAGCATCACTTCTCCATTCAAGGGTCAATTTCATGGTTTTGTTCGCAATGTCAAGGGTGTGATTTCAAAAAAGTTACAATTTTAATCACCTCCCAAAAAAACGGTGCTACTGGTAGCACCACTTTTTGAAACAAGGATAAAAATAGCCACTCTAGGAAAATGAGAACTCTGAATAGTTCTCGTTAAGTTGGTAACATTGTTTCATATGATCATTTTCTCTCGGTACAACTTCATATCTATAATGGTGTTTGAATGACTTTCCCTAGAACATTCAGTGCACGACAATTCACAAGTTCTACATGAATCCCAAATTGATAATTAAATGAATTGTCTTTCTAATTGTCTTTCTAAGAAATTAAAAGGGTAATTAAAAATCTCGTGAGAGACAAGGTAATTTTTGAACTCAAAAAGTATTTGGGAGGATGGGACCTTATTTCTTTAGATTCAAAAGGGTTTTCAATAGGTTTGATTTCTTGCTACAATCATATTGTATCCTTTATTAATACTTTCTTTGTTCATTTAGGTATTTGCATAGAGGTATACAATACAATATTGGGTTTGACTCTAATTTTACTAAATGTGTATGGGCCTTATGAGGGTAAGCAAATTTTATAGGAAAATTTGTTTTCTATTCAGTGTATTAAAGTTGATAACCTCATTATTGGGGGGGATGTAAACCTTACTTTGAACATAAGGGAGATATGGGGATCCAGTGATAGAGTGGATAAATTAGCTAGTTTCTTCCATAATTTGTTTAATTAGGTAGGTGTTGTGGACATTGATCCTATTAAACTCAATCCAAATTGGAGCAATAATATATTAGAAGAATATTGTGTTTCCAAGAGGCTTTATGGGTTTGATTCATGGGGATTTTATATAGAAGGTGGAAAGGTACCGGTCATGGGTAGGATCTAATGGATGCTCAAATCACTTTCTAATTATTTTGGAAATGGATAAAAATGATCCAAATCCAAGATCTCGTTTCAAGTTTAATCTAGGATGGGATAGCGATGAGGAGTTTCAGGATCTGGTGAAGGTAAATTGGTGAGTTATGATCCTTCAAAGAAAGGAACCGCATGTGAACAATCTGTAAACTCTCTAAAAAGTGTTAAGGAAAAGGTGATTATATAGGCAAGAAATAAACATGGACAAAGGGATGATTAGCTGAAGGAAGTGGAGAAGAACCTAGAATCACTTTTTTATACTAATCTAGGATGTTAGATTTGTGATGAGGATAAGGTCATTCTAAAGGATTTGGAGTCAAAATAAAGAAAAGTTACTTCTAGATAGGGAAAAAAAATGGAGGCTCAAGAGTAGGGCTACCTAGATTGAACTTGGGGCTCAAAGAACCAAATGTTTTCAAAAAATTTCCAACCAAAGAAAGAGTATTAATACAATATGGGAACTATCTAATAGGGAAGGAAGGAGGGTCAATAAATTCTAGGATCTGGCTAAATTAGGAGTGTGGTATTTTGAGGAGGTGTTTAAAGAACTAGACATAACAAACATAGAAGAAATTTTCAAAGTGGCATTTTATTTCCATGGATTGGTTGGAGAAGAGGAGAATGAGAGGATGTATAGGGAAATCACAAGGGAGTATCTTTTTTATTTTCTCAACTTCTTTAAGAAATATAGAATTTCATGCCCAGGTGGCTAGACTGTGGAATTTTGTATTGATTTTTTTGACCTATTGTGTGAGGACCCACTCAAAGTTGTTGACGAAGGGAGAAATTTTGGGAGAATGCCTGTTTTTTTTTAATTCCATTTTTATTGATCTCATACAAAAAGTGGATTTCCCTGATAAATTGGATTCATTTAGGCCTATATACCTATTCAAATGCATTTACAAAATTACAAGGTCATTGCAGTCAAACTAAAGAATGATCCTCTCAGAAGTTATCTCACCTAAGCAGTTCAAATTCCTCAAAGGAATCTAGATTCATGAGGCTATCGGATCAGCACAAGAGGGATTGAACACTATCAAAGCCTCACATATTCCATCAATAGTAATTAATTTAGATCTTTATAAGGTGTATGATACAATCTCATGGTTGAACGCTAACCTACTCTTAATCCACGTAGGGTTTTCACTTCCTTTGGTCAAGTGGATTATGGGATGTGTGACTACTTCCTCCTCTATAGTATTGATTAATGGATCAACATAAAAATTCTTTAAGTCTTCAAGGGGGATTCAACAGGGCTTCCCACTTTCACCCTGCCTCTTTATTTTGTTAGAAAAAGGATTAAGCAAAGCCATTAGTGAAGCTAGGGGAATGAGGAGAATAAAGGTGTGAGAATAGGAAGATTTGAGGCACTCACACACTTATTATTTGTAGATGATGTTATATTATTTTGTTTCAGATAAAAAAGGGAAGGTATTTTCTTCAAAAACATATTACAACCTTATAATAAGGATACAAGCATGGAAATAAATGAAAATAAGTCTATAATTTATTCATTTGGTTTGGGAGGTATTCATAATTTGGGTATTGGAGGATGTTTTCATTTTCAACACTTAGACATGTCAAAAGGGGTCAAATATTTGGGCTTTACTCTTAAGCCTAATTTCTATGGAAACACAGATTGGTACTCACTATGGTCTAAAATTTAAAAACTCATATTTTTTGGTGTAACAGGTGGTTCTCTAAGGGAGGTAGATTGGTTCTAATAAATTCATTGCTATAAGTTATTCAAGTATACTAGCATGCTCTAGCTCATATACCCAAAGGTATTATTGAAAAAATAATAAAATTTTATTTTAATTTTCTATGGAAAGGGAGCAGTGATTATAAAGGGAACCATTGTTGATTATTTTGGTTGGTTTTCATTGATGTCAACCCTTGAAGAAAGTCTGGTAGCGAATTTCAATAGAACAAAGGTTTGGGTAATGGACCCAAGTTTGTTTGATGTATAATGGTATTATTTTTAATATATTTTAAGGTAATACTATTCTATATGGATAGTACATGTCATGCCATTTTCGGTGGTATGTGGAACGTCACATAAATACTCACGGTTAGAGAGTTATGGCCATGTGAAGTTGGAGAACCCTCATGAGTCATCTAGAAGCCCCAAAAGGTCAAAGTAGTCAAAGTGGTTGCAAAGAAGAAATTATTTAAATAAT
>JZKD02S0757658.1:756907-772252 GCA_000966675.3 Picea glauca | reverse complement strand
CAAAATAAATTATTTAAATAATAAAGTTAATGGAGAAATTACTAAGTGGACAAGTGGTTAGAAGTGGGTTAGCCCTAAAATAAGGAAAGTGGTTTAAAATGGTTAGAAGGTAACCTCTTGAGGAAGCTACATAAAAGTATAAATAAGAGGCAAGGGTCTCTCATTTAATTACACTTGAGAATATTGAATATCTACAAGTGACTGAGATAACCAAAGGATATCTAAGGAGAATTTCATAGGGAAGGTGAAGTAAAGAAGGCCAAAATTCAAGGCAGGATAAATTCTTTTGATGATGCTTTCT
Source organism: Picea glauca (assembly GCA_000966675.3). Taxonomy (NCBI): domain Eukaryota; kingdom Viridiplantae; phylum Streptophyta; class Pinopsida; order Pinales; family Pinaceae; genus Picea; species Picea glauca. Next base: position 771,951 of record JZKD02S0757658.1, on the reverse strand, counting down.
AAGGTATGCTACTTACAAGTCATCTCACCATTTTTGAAATAAATTTTTTTCTAGAGTGATTCAGACTGAAAAGTATGGAGGTCGTTGAGGAAACATATCCAAGTATTTGTGATAAAAATTTCATCTTGTGGGTCGTTTTATTTTTGGAGTTACACTCCATGGAAAATAGGGTTTGTGGCTAGTCCTGAAACTAGTCTAAAACAAGTGTTACGGGTAAAAATTTCATAACTTCTTCATAACGTATCCAAATTCAGTAATACTAAATGTATTAGTTAGAGTACAGTCTGTAGTATTCTTTGTACCATTTTCATATCCATAGAACAAATATTTTGTGTGAGGCACACTCTATAAGTTCGCTCTCTAGAATAAGACAAAATTCAACAAGGTATGTCATTTTTGTTATAACACCTTTTCTGAGAGGTTCCAAGTAGTGAAACCTGGAGGAATTTCATAAAAGAAATTTCATAAAATTATGTACTATTTTTAAATCTTTATTCATTACAGGTACATAGTTATGATTATTTCAAGTTACGGTTGTTGACTAATCCAAAATTATTCATGTGAGACTAAAGTAAAGTTTGATGAAAATGCTAGTCTCTTGTTGTTAAATTTAAGAAAGGTTTGTAGGTATGTGATCATATACACCAGGTCTATTACAGAGTTACAAATCAGATTTTGATGATGAAATTGATGAGGGCTTTTGGTTAAGGTACATGTTGGGTACATGGTTGAGGCAAGTAGTTGATGAGGTGCATAGTTGATGATGTTGGTACATCTTGATGAGTCATAGTGTATGTGTATTTGATGCATCATTGGTACATATTTGTTGCATGGTTGATGCACTCATTGATGTTACGGGTTGGTGCATGGTTGATGCACTTGTTTATGGTACATGTTGATTACAAGTTGTTTCGTATAGATTGTTACAAGTTGATTGGTACAGGTTTACAACAGTATATCTCATAGTGATAGTATGGCAGTGGTTCCATCAGTCTATTTATATTTCAGGGCAGTTGGACTAGGCAAGGACATGTGGTTGTAGCCACCTTCCGATTGTAGTCGGAGAACATAGGGGGTTGTAGCCTCCTTCTAGTTGTAGCCAGAGAATTGGGGATTTGGAGCTTCCCTCTAGTTGTAGCCTGAGAAACTAGGGGGTTGCATCCTCCTTCAAGTTGCATCTAGAAAACAAAGGAATTTGGTGCTTCCAATGAATGTAATTCTTAAATACATAAAAGAAAAATAATTTTGTGGTTTTTTCTCGCTTTGGGTTTCCACGTAAAAACACTGGTGTATTGTGTATGTGCATGATTTCTCATTTGTTCATTGTTTATTTACTCTAAAACTATTGGATGATAATGATAAATTGATATAACACTTGTATTTTATGGTTAAAAATGATTAAATTTCTCTATTACTGATTCACCCCCCCCTCTAAGTAATCCAACAACCATGTGGTTAAGTGGCATAGGATTTCAACTCGAAAATCCTGTCGGGGATGGGGGTTGAAAAAGGTACATTTATTTGGCAAATATATAGTAACAAAGTCATTATGGAATGTCATCACAAAGGAGAGCCTGTGGAAAATGATTCCTATATAGAAATAAATTGCTCCATAAAATCTCTTGGACTAGATTAGAAAGGAAAAGAAGAGTATGATGAATGTGTCCAACCAATGGGAGGAAATGACATTATCGTTCTGATTCATAGGATCTTATCTAGAATGGAGAGTGTCAGATGGTTCACAAGTATGAGTGGGGGTAGATGCAATAATGGGGTGTGGTAGAGACATATTCCTTTTTGATGAAATCATACAACACCTATAGGTAATTGGAAGATGTACACACTTAATTTGATTGACATCCCAAATGACACATCCTTGTAGTCTCAAAGTGGGAGAAAGGTAGTCGATCTCGGTCTAGAAAGAATTTTAGCATAACTCGGGAAGGCTCATATATGATTGAAAAATTCCCTAGATGAATTAATATGGGCTCTGAATGGAGCAGGGGGGAATATATCCCTAGTATTATATATTTATCTATTTTCATACCAAGACCAAGTGATGACAAATGGTGGTGGCAGAAGATTTGGAAATTTTGAAGCCCCTTCCAAGTGTAAGTTTGTTATGTGGCTCATATTAAAAGATAAATTTTTAACTTACCGAGAACTCCTTCAAAAAATAAATAGAGAAATTCCAAGTATTTGTTTACTTTGTAGGTGTAGTGAGGAAAACACCCCCCATTTGTCCTTGCATTATAATTTTTCTCAAAAAATCTAGTTTGAGGTTGGGGAGCTTAGTGGGTGCTTATGGGTATCCAAAACCTTTGGAAAGGTGATTCCACAGATACATGTATTTATGTTTTTTTTACCATAAAATATCTTAAGTGATTCATGTCAATCCCATTCCTAGTTATGTGGGGAATATGGATAGCTAGAAATTCTACTTTGTTGGATTATTGAGAGGGGGGGGGGGTGAATCAGTAATAGAGATTTTTAATCTTTTTAACCACAATATGAAAGTGTTATTTATATTTATGATCAATATAGAATTATCATCCAATAAGTGCAGAGTAAATAAACCATGAACAAATGAACAATCATACACATACAGAGTACACCAATATTTTTACGTGGAAACCCAATGCAGGAGAAAACCATGGAATGCTTTGTCTTATTTGTCTTTAAGAATTAAATTCATTGGAAGCACCAAATTCCTTTTTTTTCTAGTTGCAACTGGAAGGAGGCTCTACCTCCCTATTTTCACTCTACAACCTGATGGAATTTGCAACTCCCCAATTCTTTGGCTACAACCAGAAGGAGGCTACAACTCCCTATGTTCTTCGATTACAACCGGAAGGTGGATACAACCACCTATCCTTGCCCTGTCCAGTTGTGTCAAATGTAGAAACTAAATTTGTCACTGTCACAACTTGTTCTATCAAATATGTCACTCAGAAACCTATCACTGTATACTCATCAACCAATCTAATCTGATCACATATACCTCAAACACTATACCACAAGTTTGTACCTCAAACCATGTGTTAGAACCTTATTGTTATACAACCTCTATCTATACCAATAACTTCAGCAGATATGCCTCAGATCAACTCTATAACAATCCCTAAACTTCCAAGAGGGCATCCAATATATTTACAAGGAAAACCCTCATCGAGATTCATAAATTCAACACTACACATATGAAAACCATACATTTTTTCTTCTTGTAGCATCATGCTTCCGCGGTTTTGTTGCCGCGATTTTTCTACCATAATATTTCTGCCGCACTTTTTCTGCCTTGGTTTTTTTGCCACGATTTTTCTATCGCACTTTTTTTGCCACGATTTTTCTACTACGTTTTTTCTACCACACTTTTCCTACCACAATTTTTCTTCCACACTTTTTCTATTGCACTTTTCTTGCCGTATTTTTCCTCCCACGATTTTTCTGTCGCACTTTTCCTATTGCACCTTTTCTATCGCACTTTTATCTATCAATAATATCTTCCCAAAAAACCTTTCACAAAATATATATTCAATGATATTCAATAGGTGCTAATGGGAGATCCTTTCTCTCTTATTTATACTTCCATGTAGCTCCCTCAAGGGGTTACCCTTTGACCAACTTAACCCACTTTCCTTATTTTAGGACTAACCCAATTCTAACCACTTTTCCACTTCTAACTCACTTTGCTACAAATAGTAAATTCTCCACTTCTAGTTGCAACTGAATTATTTTTAATTATTTTCTTATTGCAACAACTTAACCCATGACTAACTCTTAGTTTCACCCACTTGACTAGTCAACTTCTTCTAGGAGCTTCTAGAATTAATTTGACTTCTTTTACCTTCTAGATAACTCATGAGGGTTCTCCACTTCACCAGGCCATAACTCTCTAACCGTGAGGAGTTATGTGACATTCAACATATCACCGGAAATTGCATGACATGTATTATCCATCTAGAATAGTCTTATTTGCAAATATATTAGACATCATATCATTATACATCAATCAAGCTGAAGTCCCTTAATCATATTGTTGGGGATACCAGAATTTTCTATCGAACTTGCTTCAAGGGTTGATATTGATACATGATGGTTTTCTAGAGCACTTAAACAAAGTTTCGAAACATCTTTTTGGTTTTTGTTGAATAAAGTAATTGATGTTTGTTCAAGTTTTTATTTGAATAACAATTTATATGTTGAAAGATAAATGTTGAGCATTTTTTCAAGGTGAAGTCTTTGTTGAACATATATTTTATAGATAACTATAAAAGTCATGGGAAACAAAAGTTTTCGCAAGAGAAAATTTGATCGCACTCGAGTTGATACTCGCCAAATCGAACAAATGAAAGAGATTTATCGGAGAAAGAAACAAGAACGTGCAAATATTAAAGAAAGAAACGATGATAATGTCAATAGAGAACTTCAACAAGAAGAAGTTCAACCAGGTATGCATGCACATATGATGATTGAGCATACGACACACATTGGGATTGTATTAAGAAAGTACATAATTCAAAGTATAGAATTCAAATTTTAAATATTGTAAATAATATAATTGATTGTAATTAAAATTTGATGTTTTTAAAAAAACATAAATAGATTTGTCTCATAATGTCGAAGAAGACGTTGAAACCGAAATTGAAGCAGAAGGCATTGAAACCGAAATTGAAGCAAAAGACGTTGAAACTGAAATTGAATCACAAGACAAATCACCTATAGGTATGTACATAAATTTAGATAGTACAAGATGAACACTCAAGTATATATAATTTAGTGAATTTGTGTTTGGGTTATGTTTTTTAATATAAACTTTAAATTCAAATATGCAGGAGAATCTATCAACATTGATGATGAAATATTAGAAAATGTTGATACTGACAAATTTGGAAAGAAAAAAACTAAGCATTATATAAGATATCGAACTAAGAATATGTATAATACTTTTTTCAAAGATGAATCAGTCATAGTACAAGATCAAATTTTACTTTGTGTAATGAAGTCAAGAAATTTAAAATAAGCTACATCATTATTGGGTATTCAAAAGTCAACAAAGGATACAAAGGTGAAACATAATGTCTTTAACAATATAACTAGTGTATTAAAAGCTTTTGGAAAATCTCAAAAAAAGATGTTCGTGTTGCATGTAGAGTGATACAAATAGTAGTTATTTCATCTAGCAGTATAAAAGATCGTTTGACACGAAACATGGCAAAAACGATGGGAACTTCAAGAAAAAAATTGCACAAACATAGAAAATTTTGTTTTCAAATAGATGAAAATGATGAATTGGCTTGTTGGAAAGTGATTTCTAGACAATCCTACAAAGATAGACTTGCAGAAAATGTTAAATAATTGGCCCGTAATTGTTGGTTGGAAGAATCTCGTGTTTCACCACATACAAGGGATGTGTTGCGACAAAGAATAGTATGAAAACAATATGAAGAACATACAAAACATATATTTTCAATGACACAAATAGAGTTGTTCAATAAGTTCAAAGAAGAGCACAAAAAAGTTAAAATTTCCATTAATACATTTGTGCAACAAAAACCATGGTTTGTTAGACCCATCACTGTCCGTGACACTTGTTGTTGTCATTATCATGTGGAATTTGAGTTGTATTATGACACTTTTTTGGATTTTGGTAAAACTTTACAGCCAGGTTCACCTCCTCCTTCCACATTCCATGTTTTTATATCTGAAATTCTATGTGAAAGAGAAGATGATGATTTATTTTACAAAAAAAGATGTTTTGGTGGAAAGAAATGTGATCGTTATGGAAATCTAAGTTTGTTTCATTCAAAGTATCATATTGATATGAATGATCAATCATTTTCTAATATAAGAGTCAATTGAAAGAGATATGAATATATGTGCAGCACAAGTCCACATTCTTCAAATGTTATTTCCAAAAGGATTGATTTGAAGGTAGATAAAATATGCGTGATAGATGTTTTGAAGAAGTTTGAGCAAGAAATCTATAAATACACTAAGCATTCACATAGAGCTTGATGGAAAGATCTACAATTCAAACAATCTCGTGATGTGTTTCCACCAGGGACAATTTTGGTTGTAGTTGATTTTGCAAAGAATTACACATTCATTGCACAGAAAGAAATACAGAGCGAATATTATCATTATGATCAAGTCACGATATTTGTCTAGGTTCTATATAGACATGATCAACTGAGTATTGATAACATAGAAAGCACCAATGACAATCGACATGTTATTAAAGAATATCACTTTTATATAAGTGATGATCGAGCACACGACACACATTATGTACAACATTGTTTTGATAAATTTTATAATTCATTGAAAGAACGCGAAATCAGATTTAGTCGACATTGGATATGGTCCGATGGGTGTGTGGGTCAGTTCAAATCTGCACGATCATTCTATTGGTTATGTCGTCTTCATAAAAAATTAAACATTACACATTGTTGGAATTTTTTTGAGACTGGTCATGGAAACTAAGAGCATGACGGTGCAGGGGCATGTATAAAATGAGCACTTCGAAGGTATCAACTGAACCCTCATGCCGATCGATTTGAAACCGTTGAACAAGTTGTTGAATGGTGCAAAATGGTGCTAATCCATGAATATAATCTGTCAAGGGATGTGCACAGATGTGTCTATATTAAATTTTACATGTATGTACACAGGATATATAAATTTGAACGTGTTCAAATTTATATTCAATCTTCAATCATTTTCTTGAGATATTTCAAGTTAACAAGTTCTTGTCTTGTGTAGGTTTTTCTGGTATGTTGCAATCTAAGATGTAAATAGATCAATCCCATATTACATCAGTACAATATCTAGGACACAAAAAATACATCTAGTTAAAACAAAACGTTTTCAAAATGGGTTTGCATTTGACAGAAGAAATGACTCTTGTTTTTGTTCAGTTTGCATAGAGGACACAGAATCCATAGATATTTACGAGAACAAAAATGCAGAATATGTTAAAGCTTGGAAACATGCTGAACTTCATGTAAAAGGGAAAATGTCACTTGCAAGCTTAGAAGAGATGGAATAAAATGAAACTATAGTGTCAGTTGATAGTGATAGAGTTTCTCATCTTGTTAGAGAAGGTAAAAATTTTATGTTTAAATTTTTTCAAATAACTTGTATATGTATTTGTGTTATAATCTAACACGAATTATTTGTTGTTCAATATATCCAATTATTTTCAGGAGATTTTTTTGACATGGTTGCACCTGTAGACAACATTGAAAACGTGAAATATTATTTGATGCGATGCACGAAGCAAAAGATGAGGCTATTAGAAGATTTTGATGATAACGGTTTTATATATGAAAGAGGATCCATTGTATTGAAATGATATTTTTTTCAAGTAATCCATCAAACCAATACTCATGTTCACTTTCAAGACTACCAGTCAGATGTCACAAGTTGTCAATATAGTCATTTGGTATGTGCAGTGCGCATAAAGTTAATAGAAGTTCAACAAAAATAAAAATACAAGTTATAAAATGGAAAATGTCCAAAGTCGATCATGAACGAATAATTGAAGATGGAATATCATTACAATTGTTTTAAACAAGTGGCACATGTGTACATTCCATAAATTTTTATTTTTCATTGAAAGTACATTCCAATTTTTTTTATTTTTCATTGAAAGTACATTCCAGATTTTGATGACTTGTTTTGAATATCTTCAAGTTCATATTTCCAAATATTATATGTATAAAAAGGGTACATGTATAAAAAAACTCCAGATCATTCCTAAAAAACACAGATAAAATATGGTTCAACCATATTTTATATGTGTTTTTCAACCATTACACCAATAATATTTTCTATTGTGTTTTTCAACCATTATATTTTCTATTGTAATAATATCTTGTTTCAAATTTTAACTCATTCCGATTTTTATTTTGTTTTACGAGCATTATATAAATTAAAGTTGAATTGAACATCTTTTTTATTTTGAATATTTTGAGCATTTTATTTTATCGTTAACACACAAACCAAAAAAGAGTTGAACATCTCTTCTATCTCAAGATTTTATTGTATAAACATCACCTATAATTAATTTAGATATCTCTTCTAACTAATTATTGTAATTTGAACATCTATTTTATCCTTGATTTGAGAGCATTGACTTCTCTTTGGATTTTTTTTTATTAAGGGTATATGAACCTTTAGGTGAATATCTCTTCTAGCTTTTGCATTTTTTTAATGACTACATTTTATAATATACATATACTAAAGATAAAGACAAAATTAAAGAAGAGTTTGAATCTCTTCCATTTTAAGGTTTTATTTTATTGTTACATCATTTTGAGCATTTTATTTTATTATTAACACACAAACCAAAAATGAATTGAACATCTCTTTTATCATCTCTTCATTTTCCTAATGTAATTCTCTTTCATGTACATGTTATCTAAGTTGTACAAGGGGTATGTGTTGTTCCTTGGAATGTCTAAAACACAATCCTTGAATGCATACCTCCTCCCTTGAATTCCACATTGGTTACCTTCTTCCAAAAGAAAACACAAATTTTCTGAAAGTAAATTGGTAGATCACAAACATTTAGTACAGTTCATACCAGCATAGGGTTTGCATGGTTTAAAGTATTTTCTACTTCCATAATATATTCTCAAATAAGTTTTGCATGGTTTAACATGTTGTCTATTATTGAATATATTCTTAAATAGATATGCAATGGTACATATTGTATGTTTGGGAGTTCACTTTTTTCTTGTCCATCTATTGAGTTTGCATATTCTTAAATATATTTAAACAACAGCTCACATTCTATGAGTTTGCATCTATGATCTCATATGCCTATATTTCCTTTACTTGTTTTTATTAGTTAAGTGCATCTATGTAAACCAATTTATTTATCAGATCTCATGTGCATTTTTTTCCTAAATAGTTTTTTCTTTAATTTTTCAAATTTTCGACAAGATGGTTTTCAAATTTTAACTCATTCTAATTTTTATTTTATTTTACGAGCACTATATAAATTAAAGTTGAATTGAACATCTTTTTTTATTTTGAATATTTTGAACATTTATTTTATCGTTAACACACAAACCGAAAAAGAGTTGAACATCTCTTCTATCTCAAGATTTTATTGTATAAACATTACCTATAATTAATTTGGATATTGCTTCTACCTAATTATCCTATAATTAATTTGAACATCTCTTTTATCCTTGATTTGAGAGCATTGACTTGTCTTTGGATTTTATTTTATTAAGGGTATATGAACCTTTAGCTGAATATCTCTTATAGCTTTAGCATTTTTTTAATGACTGCATTTTCTAATATACATATACTAAAGCTAAAGATAAAATTAAAGAAGAGTTTGAATGTCTTCCATTTTAAGGTTTTATTTTATTTTCACATCATTTTGAGCATTTTATTTTATCGTTAACACACAAACCAAAAAAGAGTTGAACATATCTTCTATCTCAAGATTTTATTGTATAATTCATTACCTTTAATTAATTTGGACATCTCTTCTACCTAATTATTGTAATTTGAACATCTCTTTTATCCTTGATTTGAGAACATTGACTTATTTAGGTGGTAATTTATTTAGCAGATCTCATGTGCATTTCTTTCCTAAATGGTTTTTTCTTTAATTTTTTTTTATTGGTTAAGTGCATCTATGTAACCAACAAAATCATTAGTAACTAGAAAAAAAAAAGATAGAATCTTCTAAAATAGAATTTTTTTTTTCATTAGTAACTAGAATCTACTAGAATTATTCTACCAAAATTATTTGATGACTTGTCAATAGAATCATATTTTTGGCATTCCACAGTGACCATAAAATGAAACATTTAAATTAAGAAAAGTATTTATGTAACAACCCCCTCTTATGACAACCACCCTGACAACAGGATTTTTTTTTTTTTTTTTAAGTGTACGCGTGTGTAGGAAGGGAACCGACACACGTGACTCGACGTCACCACCCGACAACTCACAAGACGTGACCAAGATGGTCACAACAAGAAGACAAGACACACAACAAGTAGTTGCAAGAAATGAACGACCCAAGACATAAGGCGCACACAAGTGTTGCAACAATAATGACCAAGGACATAAGGCGCACACAAGTACTGCAACAATAACGATCAAGGGCATAAGGTGAACTACGCAAACATTCACGACATACTGGGTTAGGCACATCACGACACGGAGGGAATAATCCATAGTAGTAGGTATTACTATATCTGCACAGGAAAGTAGGGCGTTTAATCTTGGTTCTCTACTCCGGAGAGAGAGAAGGTCAGATAGGCTCCTGGCCGACTGCTCAGGCAGAAACTAGCAATCCCCTCAGGTGTGTCGCAAGAGTGGAAACTCTGCCTTTAAAGGGCCCGAGACTCTTGATACGACACTTGATTCTTTACACAAAATTCACACACACAGACACATCTCCTAAGGCCACCTGGGGGTGTCTACATCCCACCCGACAACAGTCCCACACATGGAAGGTTTATCAACCAAGTACAACTTTATCCAGAAGGCTCAACACCCTCATTACAGACTTGAAACATCTATGGTACTTAAATCAAGGTTATTACACCGTAAATGTTTATTAATGACAATAAAGGTTACAATTAACACTGCCATGAAGTATTAAACACCTTATGTTTATATCACATAGCCGGGACATGATCTAAGATTTGCAATCCCTCTTATATGCTACGACCCTAAGATTTATAATGACATTACCAGATAGAACATTCAATAAACATGAGGAGCTCACCACCCAATGTCATTTAAGACCATAAGTTTCATTTTAAAAGCAATAATAGCAACGCCATTCCTTCTCGTAAGTTATCTACCCAACTACACTCTATACGATGTCGCAAATACCCTTACATATCTTAGAAACAATGTGAACTATAGTGTTACCGTTACATACCACCTTAACATTATAATTTACAGTCACCAACATTACTAATTACTGTATCCATTACATTATTCATGACAGTAAAATGTTAGTAACAATGTCCCCAAATGTCAATACCCTTACCCTACTGTCCATATATAAAAATAACATCATATTTATTAACCACATCATGTTTAAAAATAACCATATGACATCCTAATTAAAATGACAATATATAATATTAACAATATTTAAAATGACCATAATTAACAATAACCGTATTTAAAAAGGACATCATCTAAAAATCACAATATTAAAATGTCAATAATTAAAAATAACAATAATTAAAAATGTCAATATATAAAATAACATCGTGTTCATATATATCGATGACACTACCATCATTTTTTAAAAGGCAATAATATTACCAGAAATAACATCATATTTATCATTCACCTATATTCAAACGTAACCATGTAACCCCATACTAAAAATGACAATGTGTTACAACAACAATACTCAAAATGACCATATTTAACATTAACAGCATTTAAAAAGGACATTATGTAAAATAACAATATTTAAAATGCCAATCTTTAAGAATAGCAACATTTAAAAATCACAATACATAAATAACATCGTGTTGTATAAATCAGTGACACTAACATCCATTTATTTTAAAAGGCAATAATATTACCAGAAATAACCTCATATTTATCATTGCATTCAACTTTATTAAAACTGAACACAGCACCGTATTTAAACATATCACGCCGAGGGTGCAGCGGCTGGCAACGGTCAGAAGAGTTTGGGGAAGCTAAAAGGGTGGGGGACGGGCCGCATTACAACAACGTTCCATAAATCCCAACACACCTTGAAACAAGGAATCTACCCGTTTTGATTTTAATTAAACTGGAAATGGAAACGCTCACGCAAATGAACGCACACCCATAAATTCATCAAGAAATAAAACGCACATAGGACCTTATAAAACGAAATGATCGCAACTGGTAAAATGGAGTGCCCCCCCCCAGTGTTATAAATAACCATAAAAAGGAATAAACATTTATTAAAAAGCACACCCGTATTATAATCTCAATGCCCCCACTGGAGCTACGCTTATTATGAATCTGAATGCATTGAATTAAAACGTCTAGACTATATTCTAAGATCTAATGCTCTTAAATATGAATAAATATAAAATCTGAGTGCAGTGTTTTAGGTTAAAATATGCGCACCGTATGATAACACATCAATGCACTAATTTAAAATGAAGAATGCACCGACTCACTATTATAAAATCTCAATGCACCGAATTAGAATGAATACGGCCTAATTTAAAATCTTAATGCACTTAAATGTGAATGCATTGAATCAAAGGGCATAATTGGAATTAGCTGGTTGATTTGAATGCACAGAAAAATGCATATGTCTATCCGAAATCGAACCTTGTCAAATCTTGAGAAACCAAAGGACCAAAATGCAGGTTCCTAAGACTGTTATTGCACATTACAAGACAGAAACGATAGGAATTATATCTCTTTTGGCTGGTGAAATAAAGAAGTATCCCTATCTAGAAATTCCCAACTCACAAAGAGACGCCCAGCCATAAAATAATACACAGGCTGCGAATGGGGCCACCTAGCCAATATATAAAACGCCCACTGCATCTATGAAAACGCCCAGTGAAAAAAAAAAGGGAGAAAAACCCACTGAGAAACGCCCTCTGTATATATAAGAATGCCCGATGTAAAAGGAGAAACCTACTGGGGAAAAAAAACACGCCCAAGGTAAAAAGAAGAAAAACCTACTGAAAAAAAACACACCCATTGTAGATATAATACGCCCAAGGTAAAAAGAAGACAAACCTACTGAAAAAAAAAACATGCCCATTGTAGATATAATACGCCCAAGGTAAAAATAACCCACTCTAGAACTGTTTAGGAATGACAGTCATAAGAAACACCGACGAATTTTCCAGAGACCATGAACGGAGCCAAATATAAAGGAAAACGAACTAACCCTGAACCCAGTACAAATTTATCCACCCTAAAACTGTACCAATAAAGGAAAAACAAAATAATCATAAACCCAAAACAAGTTACTCAACCCTAAATTGTACCAGGTATAAAAGCGAATAACAATAAACCCATACAAAAGTACCAGAACCCTACGACTGTACCCAACAGAAAAAGAACGAGCCACCATAACCCAACAAAATTACCAGGAACCCTAAACGGTGCCTTACGCAGAACCATAAATTTCCCTGCTAACATTCTTACAACATAGAAAGGGGTCAATTCCTGAGGTTCAGTGCAACCATTCTAAACTATTCTTTATCACAAAACTTTAGCATTTATCCAAATAAAAACACAACCATCTAAATTTTCAGACATAAACACGGACTAGCATTCATCCAAAATAAAAACATACCTTGGCCTGTTCGCCCACTCCGGATGGCGTCCGCGCGCTCCTTGATGCTCTCGCTTGCCGACCGTAGAGGACTCACCGGTACCTCCCAGCCAAACGCTAGGGGTACTCTTCTTCCCCCTCATCCCCTCGATTTGCAAAGGGGCCACACACAATCCAGACAGTAATCTAGCTTCTCAGCTCGCCTCCAAGGATGAGCTACCACTCAAGTCAGCTGAGAAAAATCCCCAACTCTTATAAGCAATCAGTCCAGTTGCAATTTTGACAGCATAACCCTATCTCATAGCAGATTCCCCTTTCTTTTCCCCCTCCTCCTTTCTTTTATCCTCTTTTTGACCTAATCCCATTAGGTTTTCCTCAAAAACCCTAAATCATATTTCTTTTAAGTTTTCACCCCTTTTAATTTTTTTTCTTTTATTATTTTTTTGAAAACTCAAAAAGGGAAATGCATTAAGCATCTTTTCATTATATTTTTTAGAATCATAAATATATATATATATATATATATATATATATATATATATATATATATATATATATATTTCTTTTAACTCCCATTAGTTACCTAATTAATTTCTTCTTTTCAACTTTACAACCACCTAATTGAATTAATTTATTAAATCTCTTTATTTTACCCTACACACTTTATGAAGACTCACATTAGCTTAAGTGGGGTTTTTTTTTGTTTAATGTTATTATAAGCACCTATATTGTTAATGCTAGCTAGTAGGAAATTAAATTCTAATGTTATTTGAATGGAAGAGCTATTGTGAGCTCGAATATAATGGCATTGTTATTAGGAGATGGTTAAGTCTTGATTATTATGTTAGGGCGAAGTAGTAGTACCTTCACTAAAAGGGTAAATTATCAAGCGTATTACTGGGAATGAGGAAAGGCCTTCTGTGTGCGATTTAGGAATGAATTACTTTATGATTTCAATTAAAGGAGGAATTTTTTTATGTATTAAATTAAGAAAGGAAACTCCTTGGATTAGGTGGAGGTTGCAAATCATAGGGGTATCGAATATTAATGTATAGTCTTGAATTATGTTTTTTTTTTTACACAGGGCTCAAATTCTGAACTGGCGACGCCTAGTTAGGGAATTGTTTTAGGATTTATTCAGGTGTTGATGTCTTAGGGTCATTTAGGCTGACTCCTTCATCCAAAATTATTGCAACGTTCCCTTCAGGACGCACCACATGCTCCAAGGGTGCCACTCGCCTCTTGAATTTCTTTTGTGCGACGTGCCCTTCAGGATGCACCACATGCTCCAAGGGTGCCACTCGCCAACTGAGTTTATTTTGTGTGACATGCCCTTCAGGATGCACCACGTGCTCCAAGGGTGCCACTCGCCAACTGGACTGATTAGTAGACATCTGTAACCGCTGGAGTCAACACTCCACCAGGTGAACTTGTAGGAGACTAAGGGTTCTAAGGAATAAGGCCCCCGCCTTATTGCGCACCCCTTAGAATCATCGTGAGAGACTATCGTAGTCTGCCCTCACGACATCATGGATCCTCTCGAACTAGGTAATCGTTAACCTACAGTTCGAGCCATGGTGGGAGTGCTAGTAGGCAGTGGCAGGGCTGTTGTCCACCCCTCTCCCTCAGCCTCTCTGCAAATCGTGTGTGGCCCCTTTACTCCATATGTGAGTCTGGTCGGCAAGCTATCGTCAGCCTGCATCATCAACAATCATGTCAGAAATGTCAACATTAAATCATCAAA